>PVJS01012852.1:0-43141 GCA_004027185.1 Glis glis | reverse complement strand
CGCCCCGGCCCCGCCCACGGTTTCTACGCGACTCCAGCCGCTGGCCCCGCCCACCTCCAGGTTCTGTCCTCCTAAGGTCGCGTAGATCCTGCAGGCCTTGGACTCCGGAATAGCGGATAGGAAAGGGGGCTCCGCTCTGGAGCTATAACCCTGCCCACTTGCACGTAGAGACTTCAGAAAATACCAGTACTGTCAAGGTGCATGAACACACAGACTATGTCATTTTTTTTTTTTTTTGTGGTACTGGGGATTGAACACAGGGGCATTCTACTTCTGAGCTACATCCCCAGCCCTATTTTTTTTTATTATTTATTTTGAAACAGGATCTCACTAAGTTGCGGAGGGCCTCACTAAGTAGCTGAGACTGGCCGCGAACCCGGATCCTCCCGTCTCAGCCTCCCAAGTACTGGGATTACAAGCGTGCGCCACCACGCCCGGCTTCTATGTCATTTTTTGTTCAACGTGAAATCCCTAGCTCCTAGGACAGGGCCTGCTATGTTGAAGGATGAACGAATATAAACGTCTTTTTTTTTTTAAATAAGTGATGAAGATTGCACTATGTTGTGAATGTAATGAATGGTATTCGGTTGTATGTTTAGAAATGGTGGTGGCTCACGCCTGTAATCCCAGTAGTTGGGAGGCTGAGATAGGAGGATTGCAGGTTCAAGGCCAGCCTCACCAGCTTAAAGAGACCCTGTTTCCAAATAAAAAATAAAATAGGGCTGAGGGTGTAGCTCCAAAAAAATAAATAAATAAAAGAATGCTTGTTTCTTTTGTATACTGCTGTAAAAAAATGGCTCAAATGCAAACTTCATTATACACATCTAACCACAATAAAACATTTTAAAAATTAAACTTTATTATATGAGTTGAATGCAAACAGACATGCAGTCTTTTGTCAAATAGAAGCTGTAAAATTGAGTGTTGTCAATAAACTTTCTAAGTGTGAAGTGTTGTGAATAAACTTTCTAAGTATGAAGTTGGGCTCCAATTTCTTGTCAGTTGCTTCTGGTATCCCTGTTCAAATTGGCAGAGTAGACAGAGTGTGTGGGACACAGCTGTGGGGATGCTGTGTAGTGACTGTTTCAGTTTTCTACTGTGATGCAAGAGTCCTCCTCTTCATGTTTCTGGATAAAGTTTCCATGCCTTTTCTTAACAAAAACGTACCTTTCCTGAATATTATGCTCTTAGGATCAGGTTCCATGACTTCCAAGTGACAACTAAATAATTGATATGGAGAGTTCTATGACTGGAAGGGAATTTAGTCCAGAGAGGTGAGACGACAGACCAAAACAGCATACTTCCCTGATGGTGGAGCTGGGACCAGAATCCCTCAGGCTTCTCAGTTTCATGTTCTTGCCATTACGATAGTTACACCTGACCCCAGCTAGCTTCATTGCGTTTAATCTTAGTTATCTGACACACATCTTTATTATCTGACTTGACTCTGAATAGTGTTGGTTGTTCTTCCAAATTAAATCCATTATCAGAGGACAAAACCAGGCCATTGTTAAGGATAGTAAAATAATTTACAGTTTCTGAAGGCAGTTCCAAAGGAATTCTCAAAGTGTTTTGTATACAACCTATGGAATAACTACATATGCCTGTTACGGATTGAATGCTTGTGTCCCTCCAAAATTCATATGTTGAAATCCAAGCCTCCACAGTGATGGTATTGGAGGGGGTGCTTTGGGGTCATGAGGGTGAAGCTTGTCATGAATAGGATTAGTGCCCTGATAAAAACAACCCCAGAGAGCTCTCTTGCCAGTACCCAAACTAATTTATGTCAAGGCTTTTGTATTCTGATCTAGGTAGTTTACTGAGAACTAAGACACTTGCATCCACATATCTTAAATATAAGGGAGGACTGAGAACTCACTCAAGCTGTCTGTATAAATGTGGCTTTTCTACTTGTTTTAGTAAATTTATGTTCAGCAATAGAGCCATAAATTAATACCTGACTTCATTGCTTGTTTTAGGAAATGGCTGCAAACTATTTAATCTGAACAGTTTGTTCCTCTGGGCAAATAGCTTTTCTAGCTGAAATAGATGGTTCATCTAGGCAAATACATCACTTATGAAAGGACAATTTAGCTATCATGACTTGCTTTAAGAACATTGCAATGGTGTGTCCACCAGTTACAGTGGCCAGCTGTCCCAGTTTTCCCAGGACTGAAAGAGTACCCAGGCTGTAGATCTTCTAGTACTCAGATCCTATAAATACCAGCCCCTCTCCTTTCCCACCAAGCTCTGTCAAGGGACTGTTCTTCCTTACTGTGGTAGACACAATCCATTTAGCTCTTCTTGATCAGTCAGTGACTCCAGTGACTCCTTGGGGGAGATGGCCTATATGCTGTTTGGCCTATCCTTTCTGTGTAAATGACAATTATGGTCACCTGCTGCACAGCCACAATTCAGACAATGACATACATGATCATGGTCCTATAAGATTATAATGGAACTGAAAAATTCCTATTGCCTAGGGATGTCATAGCGTAACATCATAGCCAAACACATTATTCCCTTGTATACGGTGATGCTGTGTAAATAAACCCACTGCACTGCCAGTCATATAAAAGTATGGCACATACAATTATTTACTATACATAATACTGAGAAAAACAATAAACAGCTAGTTACTGGCATATATATTTACTATGCTATACTTTTTATCGTTATTTTATTTTTTGTGGTGCTGGGATCAAATCTAAGGCCTTGCATGTGCTGGGCAAGCCCTGGACCACTGAGCTACACTCCTGGCCCTATCATTATTTTAGAGGGTACTCCTTCTATTTATAAAAAATAAAAGTGTGCTGTAAAACAGGCTGTCCTGTTACATTGCCTGAAGCCTCACCTGTCCTGTTTATGAAGTCTATGATTGCATCCATGTGGCGTAATCTCGACTTGTACCATCTAGATCTGAGTAAGTTTGCTGTATGATGTTAGAACAAAGACAGAACCTCTGAAACACACATCTGTCGGGATGTGTCCCCATCAGTCAGGCATGGTGGCACATACCTATAATCCCAGTACTCGGGAGGCTGAGATAGGAGGACTGCAGGTTCGAAGCCAGCCTCATCAATGTAGTCAGACCATTAACAACTCAGGGAGACCTTGTTTCAAAATAAAAAGCGGAAAGGGCTGGAGGTGTAGCCTGGAGGTAGAACACTCCTGGGTTCAATCTCCAGTATTAAAACGAATATGTTCCCATCATTAGGCAATGCCTGACTTTACTTAAGGATAGGGAGTATTTATTTCATAAATGCTACAAAACATCCACTGAAGTGCCTTGCTTGACCTTGGGAGGCGGCCAAGGGGACATTTCAGGGAGTCCTGAGAGGTGGCAGCCAAAGGGGGACTTCAGGGAGCCCTGAGAGCAATCCCTGATGACAGGACCCAATGAGTCCCACCTGCTATGTTACAACTTCAAGGACATGTCTCCATGAACCTATGGGCATTCTACCCCCAAGCTATACCCCCAGCCTGATTTTATTTCTTATTTTGAAACAGGGCCTCACTAAGTTGCTGAGGCTGGCTGCGAACCTGCGATCCTCCTGTCTCAGCCTTCCAAGGATGAGGATTACAGGCGTGCACCACCACACCCAGCATGGTTCCTGGTTTTTAACTCTCATGGCCCTCCCTTGTATTTCCTAAATGACTAGGACAATAAGCATGTCTTTTGGTATACTATTGAAGCACTTGAGGCCTCAGAAGCAGTCTCAGAAAGCAAACTTTCTCTCTGAATTTTTCCTTACCTCCTTTCATCTGCTCTTTTTTTCCCCCAAGGCAGACCATAAAAATGAGAATTTCTCTTTCCCAAGATAGGTCATAGAAACTCTAATCTTCCCTTGCCTTTTTGTCTTGGGATGGCAATTAAAGAAAATGTGTGGCCTACCTTACATGATAGTAGATCGTAAGGCCCCATTTCAGAAGGGATTTTTTCCCACTCCCAGAAGGAAGGAATGATGCAGAGATGCCAGGAGGAATCTGAACAGACAGGCCTTGCTGGCTTTCCCCACTTGCTTTTTTTGTCCAATCAGATTTCTACACAATTGTCCATGTTTCAGTCATACATATGCAACGAAGTCTCCATAAAACCTCCCAAAGGACAGGGTTCTGGGGAGCTTTTGGACAGCTGAACACATCAAGGCTTCCAGGATGGTGGACAAGAATTCACTCACATGCTGGGAATGGGGTGCACCCCAACTCCACGGGGATGGAAGCTCCCATGCTCAGGACCCTTGCAGACCTTGCTGTATGTATCTCTTCATCTGGATGCTTATCTGTATCCTTTAAAATATTCCTCATAATAAACCAGTAACTATAATGTTTCCTTGAGTTCTGCTAGCCACTCCAGCAGATCAATCAGATCTGAAGAGGGGTTCATGGGCACCCCAGTTAGTAGCCGTTGGTCAGGTGCTCAGGAGGCCTATACTTGTGACTGGGTTTGGAGTGAGGACAGTCCTGGAGACTGAGCCCTCAACCTGTGAGATCTGATGTTATCTCCAGGTAGATAGTGTCAGAACCAAATGAGAGGATGCCTTGCTGGTGCCTGCTACAAAATTACTTGCTTGCTGATGGGGAAAAATCCTCACATCTTTGAGGTCACACAAGTGATCTGTGCCGCGAGTGTACAGTAGGAGAGTTTGAGTTGAGTTTGTTTTCCTCTCTCTATATTCAACAGCTACATGAAATTGATAAGAATCAGAGGGCATGGTGGCACACACCTGTAATCCCAGTACTTGAGAGGCTGAGACAGGAGGATCGCAGATTCGAGGCTAGTCTCAGCAACTTAGTGAGACCCTGTTTCAAAATAAAAAATAAAATAGAACCAGGATGCAACTCAGAGGTAGAATGCCCCTGGGTTCAGTCTGCAGCGCACGTGCGCACGCGCGCGCGCGCGCGCACACACACACACACACACACACACACACACACACTTTATTTTTTTTTATTTTTTATTTTTGCGGTACCAGGGATTGAACCCAGGGGCATTCTACCTCCGCGCTACACCCCCGGCCCTATTTTTTTATACTTTATTTTGAAACCGGGTCTCACGAAGTTGTGGAGGGCCTCACTAGGTAGAGAGAGAGAGCTGAGGCTGGCCGCGAACCCGGATCCTCCAGTCTCTGCCTCCCAAAGTACTGGGATTACAAGCGTGCGCCACCACGTCCAGCTCACACATACACTTTATAAGACTCAATCCCAGTACAATGCATTTTTTTGTTTCCAGGACTTAATGGTTAGAGACAACATGACCTTGAGGCGCCATTGAACTGGAGGGGTAGAAACAGTCTGTGTAAACCTCACTTCCCCTTTCATTCTTTCACGCATGCTCCCTCTCTGCCACAGCCTCTAAGTCCTACACACAATTTAATCCCGGCTGTAACATTCCATCCACATCTTTGTTCATCTATTACATGTGATCCACTAGCTTTAGCCAAAGCTACTTAAGATCATTACTTGTATATTTATTAGTGCTATTGATGTGTGTGGACTCTGTTCTGTGACGAGCCTTTCTGAGTGCGTACCAGCCTGGGTTGTTGCATTAGAGATGCAAGAGCCACAGAGAATGGTTTGTGATAGCTGGAACCTGTGTGGCTCCATCTCCAAGTTACCTGTGACTTCATTTGCATTTGCTAGTTTTCAAATGATATTTTCATCCACTGGGAGAAGACGCCTACTGCAGGGTCCCAGAAGTGAGCCAAACACGTTGCAATCTCTCATCGAGCACTTTTTAAAAAATTCACTTCATTTTTGTGGTTGTAAAAATGTAAACATTTAAGCCGGGTGTGGTGGCGCACTCTTGTAATCCTAGTACTTGGGAGGCTGAGACAGGAGGATCACAGGTTCGTGGCCAGCCTTACTTAGTGAGGCCCTCTGCAACTTAGTGAGACCCTGTTTCAAAATAAAGAATAAAAAGTAGGGCTGGGGCTGTAGCTCAAAAGTAGAAGGCCCCTGAGTTCAACCCCCAGTACCGCAAAAAAAGTAAACATTTGATGTATTTCTCCTCTTTTTTGGGGGGAGTACTAGGTATTAAACCCAGGGACATTCTACATCTGAGTTACACACCCCCAGTCCTATTTTATATTTATTTTAATTTTAAATTTTTTGTGGTACTGGGGATTGAAGGCAGGGACATTCTACCTCTGAGCTACACACCCTCTTAATTTTGACTTTTTAATCACAAGAGCCTTATGGCTTACACATATTAACTTGCCTCTATTGACTTCACACATTTGTATTTCTATTAACTCATTGTGATAGATTTCTTCTTTTCCAACAGAAGAGAAGACATTTCTAATTAATACCACACTTTTCTTTTTGGTATTGGACATTGATCCCAGGGGCATTCTACCTCTGAGCTACACCCCAGACCTATTTTATTCTTTTATTTGGAAACAGGGTCTCAATAAGTTGCAGATGTTCTCATTAAGTTGCTGAGGCTGGCTGCGAACCTATGATCCTCCTGTCTCATATTCCCAATACTTATTTTTATTTTTAAACATGTTCTTGCTAGGTTGATGAGAGTCTCACTTCTTGCTGAGGGTGTCCTTGAGCCTTCTATCCTCCTTCTTCAGTCTGCTAATACAGCACATTTAATAGACTGAGGTTTATTTTTATTTTTATAAACTCTGCTGTTTGTTTTATGTCAGGGTTGTTGCTAGCTGCCTCAAATGGACTGAATAGCATTCCAGCTTCTTTTTAGGCCCTAAAAAAGTTTACATAGCATGCAAATTACTTGGTCCATGACTTTGACTGCACTTTTCAGTAATATTCATTGGCTCTAGAGCTATTTTTGGAGATAATTTTTAAATAATATTTCATTGGTTTATTAGTGTTTGAAATATTTCTCGAATCCTTTTTTTGGCAATTTCATGTTTTGCATTTCTTCTTATATTAGATTTTCAAGTTTTATATGTAAGTTGATTGTTTCATTGTTTCCCCTCCCATTCCAACAATCTGTGGATTTATTTATCAGTTCTGTTAATCTATTTTGCAATGACTAGATTGTGCATTATTTTTCATTATTTTGTTCCTTCTGTTTTCCTGTTTGATCTTTTCCCTAACTTCTTTAATAGTTGGTTTAAGATTTTTATCATTTCTTTTTACTAATGAAGTAATAGAAACCTATTAATTTACCCCTACAGTGCTGGTCACTTTCTGAAATTGCAATGCTTTTCTCTGATACTTGGGTTTCTTATTTGATAAGAGATTATAGGAAAGAGAGAGAGAGAGTGTATGGTATTTTAATTACAAAGTGGCAAGAATTTTATGATTAAGCTTTTTAATTTTACCTTTGTGACTGACTAATCTCACTTAGTATAATGTTCTCCAGTGCCCTCCATTTCCCTGCAAATGATGTAATTTTGTTCTTCTTTATGGCTGTGTAAAATTCCATTGTGTACATATCCCATAGTTTTGTAATCCATTAATCTGTTAATGGACACCTTGGCTGATTCCAAAGTTTGGCAATTGTGAATTGTGCAGCTATAAACATAGATACACATGCATTAGTCTGGTAGTTTGGTTTCAGTTCTTTTGGGTAGATGCCTAGAAGTGGTATTGCTGGGTCATATGGTAGGTTCATTCTCATTCTTCTGAGGATCCTCCACACTGTTTTCCAAAGTGGCTGCACTAATTTGCAATCCCACCAACAGAGTTCCTACTTCTCCATATCCTTGGCAGCATTTGTTGTCATTTGTGTTTTTAATGATTGCCATTCTAATTGGCATTAGGTGAAATCTCAGGGTAGTTTTGATTTGCATCTCTCTGATTATTAATGATGTTGAACATTTTTTCATACATTTATGGGCCATTTGTATTTCTTCTTCTGTGAAGTGTCTATTTAGTTCACTTGCCCATTTTTTGATTGGGTTATTTGTTTTTTTTAGTGGTGATTTTTTTAAGTTCTCTGTATATTCTAGATATTAGTCCTCTATCAGAGGAGTAGCTGGCAAAAATCATCTCCCATTCTGTCGGCTCTCAGTTGAGGTTCTTGAGTGTTTCCTTTGCTGTACAAAAGCTCTTCAGTTTAGTGCAATCCCACGTATTGATCCTCATTTTAATTTCTTGTGCCTTTGGGGTCTTGTTGAGGAAGTTTTTACCTGTGCCTATGTGTTGAAATGTTGGACCTATGCCCTCTTCAAGTAGCTGCAAGGTTTCTGGTGTGATTTCTAGGTCTTTAATCCATCTTGAATTGACTCTTGTATAAGGTGAGAAAGTGGGGTTTATTTCTATTTTTCTGCATATGGTTCACCAGTTTTGCCAGCACCATTTGTTGAAGAGGCTATCTTTTTTCCAGTGGATGTTTTTAGCCCCTTTGTCAAAAATCAATTGGCTGTAGGTATGTGGGTTTGTTTCTGAGTCTTCTATTCTGCTCCATTGGTCTATGTGTCTGCTTTTGTGCCAATACCATGCTGTTTTTATTACTATGGCTTTGTAGTATAGTTTGAAGTCAAGTATTGTGATGCCTCCTGCATGGTTCTTGTTGCTGAGAACTACTTTGGCTCTTCTGGGTTTTTTGTTGTTCCAAATGAATTTAAGGATAGATTTTTCTATGTCAGTGAAGAATGACTTTGGTAATTTAATGGGTATTGAATTGAATTTGTAGATCACTTTTGGAAGAATGGCCATTTTGATGATATTTATTCTGCCTATCCAAGAGCATGGGAGATCTTTCCATCTTCTAAGATATTCTTTAATTTCTTTTTTCAATGTTTTATAGTTTTCCTTGTAGAGGTCTTTTACCTCCTTGGTTAGGTTTATTCCCAAGTATTTTATTGTTTTGGGGGATATCATAATTGCTACTCCTGCTTTTTTTCGAGTTCTGTTAGCATGGATTACCTTGCTTCACCTCTTCACCTTTAGTTTGTGCCTATCTTTACTTGTAAGGTATGTTTCTTACAGGCAGCATATAGATGGATTGTTATTTTTAATCCATTTTACCACTTTATGTGTTTTGATTGGGGAGTTGAGGCCATTTATATTCAGCGTGATTATTGAGAGATGGGTTTTCATTCCTAACATTTTGAGATTTAATTTCTGTTTGAGGTAGTGTTTGTTCTTTGCCTAGTTGTTTGTTTGATGGAAATCACTGTTTTTCTGGTTCTGGCATTTCCTTATTATTTCTTCTTTGTAATTAATCTCTTTGAGCATTTTCTCTAGTGCTGGTTTGGAAGACATAAAGTCTTTCAGTTTCTGTTTGTCATGGAAGATTTTTATTTCCCTGTTGAATTTGATAGTTATCTTTGCTGGGTAGATAAATCTTGGCTGGAAGTCATTTTCTTCCAGAGTTTGGAATATGTTGCTCCAGGCCCTCCTGGCTTTCATGACTTGGTTTGGAAGGTTGGGAGTGATTCTTATTGATTTGCCTTTGAATGTTACTTGCTCTTTTACTCTCGCTGCCTTTAAGATTCTCTCCTTGGCCTCTATATTAGTCAGTTTGATTATTATGTGGCATGGTGAACCTCTTCTCTGATCCTGTCTATTGGGGATTCTATATGTTTCCTGTACCTGTGTGTTGACCTCTCTATGTTTGGAATAATATTACTTCTCTGAATAGATTATTGATTCCTTTAGTTTCAGCTTCTAATCCCCCTTCTATGCCTATTATTCTTAGGTTTGCTCTTTTAAGACTGACTGGGATTTCTTCAATGTCCAATTCATGCTGTGGAATTGTTTTTTCTAATTTATATACTATGTGTTCATTTTTGGAGAGGTCATCTTCTAAGAGTGAGATTCTGTTTTCCATGTGGTCTAGTCTATTATTGATAGTCTGTATTGATGCCTTCATTTCAATTATTGCATCTTTCATTTCCTTCAGAGCTTCTTTTTGATTCCTGTTCAGGGTGTTGGAATCTTTGCTTATTTGATCCTTCCTTTCTTTAAGGCTCTCTCTGAACTCTTTTCAGAAATCCTGTATCATTTTTTCTATTAAAGTTCTGAATTGTCCTTCTGGCAATCTTTGCACTTTTGAGTTGGCGGGTTCTGTTGTTGTGGGATTGTGGAGGCTCATTGTTTCTTTGCTATTATTCCTTCTCATGATTTCAGGTTTCTTATGTTTATACCTTTGTTGCTTTTGGTAGCTCTCTCTCACTCTGTAGGTTTCCTATGTCTAATCTCTTTCCCTTTATAGTTTCTTATCCTGGAGGTAGATAGTTGCTACTAGGTGAGCCTTAAAGGTGAATAGCCTTTATTGAATGGTTATTCTCACTTGCTCGGTATAATGTCCATTTGCAGGCCCAATTCTTGGTCTCCTTCAGTGATTGGGACCCTTGCCTGGTTCCTCTCAGTACCTGTGAAGGCGACCAGTGCTGCTATTGCCCCTCTCACTGCAAGTGTGGGTCTGCCTTTTTTCCACTTGGGCTGTCCCTATGTCTCTCTCTGTCTACACCTTTGGCAGGGGTCACCAGCAGGGGGCCCCAGGCTTGTGTCTCTCTTTGCCTACAGAAGTGGCAGGTGTCGCTTTGACCCAAATCTGTGCAAACATGGAACTCCACATTTTCCACAGAGAGGGCTGGTTTGGTCCAATTTTCCCCAGGTACCACAGTTGTATGTCCTGTGGCGATCCCCGGGGACTCTATAAGGGCGCTGCAACCCGCGGGCTGCAAGTCTGTCCCACCCAAATGTCACCAGGGACTGTCTGCTTATCCACGCGTCTACCGTGTCCCACAGCAGACCCCACTCCTACCTCCGCTGGGGCAATCCGCACCGTCTCAGACCCTGCGAGTCCCTGTGTCTGCGCTGGGTGGTCTCCCCTGGGGCGGCTCGTTGACTTACGGTCTCGTTGAGCGCTGCTCTTAATCTCTGGGGGAGGGGTGAGCTCAGCCGCTGCCACAGGTTCTGGTCAGGCCTCCGGGCACTGGGGACTCTGCCGAGTGTGGATCGCACTGCTGCTCGCTTTTGTCACTGATGCTCTGCAGTGCTGGTTCTAGAAGAGCTCCCTGGCTTCCTTGTTGGTTTCCTGCAGAAGCCGCAATGCCGGAAGCCCCCAGCGCGGTCTGACCAAGATGGCGCCGCTGCCGCTTCTGCCGACGCAGCAGTTCGGGTCTGTGTCGCGTGGAGCGAGTCGCTGGTCGCCGTCACTGCTGCTATTCTGCAGCTGCTGGACTCACAGCAGGTCACTGGCGTCTCTGTTGGTCTTGTGTGGAAGCCACAATGCTGGTAGCCGCCGGCAAGGTCCTGCCAAGATGGCGCCGCCGCAGCCGCTGTGGCCGCTGTTTGGTGTGTGGAGTGTGAGGAGCCGCTGCTCGCTGTCATCTCTGCTGATCAGCAGTTGGACTCACAGCAGGTCTCTGGCTTCTCTGCCGGCGGCATGTGGAAGCCGCGATGCCGGGAGCGGCCGGCGCGGTCCCGCCAAGATGGCGCCGCTGCTGTCCCTTAGGTAAGGCGCTTGGAGCTTTTTACTTTCCTCTGTTTTGTCTTCTGGCTTTGATTCCGTTGCGTTTCAAACTTTTCGTTGTTTACTTCAAGTTTTTGTTGCTTTTCTTCTCCTGTCGAGAAGTTGCTTTCACGGCGATTGAGATCCAAGTGTTAGAGAGATCGCAGTGTGGCATCTCCTTTGGTGGCCATCTTGGATCCTCCCATAATTAATTAATTAACTAATTAATTAACTAATTTTTTGTCATACTGGGAATTGAACCCATGGGCATTCTTCCTCTGAGCTACACCCCCAGCCCTATGTTTTATTTTTTGAAACAGGGTCTCAGTAAGTTGTGGAAGGCCTCACTAAGTTGCTGAAGTTGGCAACAAACCTGTGATCCTCCTGTCTCAGCCTCCCAAGTACTGTGATTAGAGGCCTGTGCCACCACTCCCAGATGGTTCTTATTTTTAACTAGTATTAACCTTTTATTATGGGATTTTAAACCTTTTGTTTATGCAGTTATAATTACTATAGTTTTCTGCTATCTTTTATTAAGCTTTATGTTTTTAATGCATCCTTGCTCTTTTTCTATTTTCAATGTTTTGCTACCTGAATTTAATTTGTTTTTGTTTTGTCTAGTGATGTGGAAGGAACTCTATATTTAATTTCATAATAGTTTTTATGAATTTTGTTTTTAGTGAAAAGAACTTGTAGCCTGTATTTCTCCAATATCAAGATAAAAATAAAATAGTAGCCGGGCGTGGTGGTGCACACTTGTAATCCCAGTACTTGGGAGTCAGAGACTGGAGGATCTGGGTTCGCGGTCAGCCTCAGCTACTTAGTGAGGTCCTCTGCAACTTCGTGAGACCCGGTTTCAAAATAAAGGATAAAAAATTGGGCCGGGGGTGTAGCTCGGAGGTAGAACGCCCCTGGGTTCAACCCCCGGTACTGCAAAAAAAAATAGTATGTTTTAATCTTTTTTACCTTTGTTCTTTGTGAGGATAAGGTAATATAGACTCAAGATACCACTAAATTATTGATTTGACATTACATATTTAATTTTTCAGCACATGGTGGTGGCAGAATGTATTATTATTAATTTTTAACCAGTGTTTGTGTCCCCCCTTCAACAAAGAATTATACATTCTTGTCCTGTTGATTATTTCAGATGTGGCCATATGATGTGCATTGGTTAATACAATTTTGAGCAGAAGCACCGTGTGGCACTTCCAGGCAAAGCTTTATGAGCCAGCAGGCACTCCATCGTACTCTCTTTTCTGTCTGTCACTGTGATTGCTATGTTCTGGATGATTTCTATTCTCTCAGCCAGGGTACTGCTGGACTAAGTTAGATCATTTTGAACAAAGCTCCTCTGTTGATCAGCTGTAGACATATGCCATGAAGGAAAAAAGTTCACCTGTTTCTATAGGTCACTAATAGAATTAGGATTATTTGTTACCTCAGCATTACTTAGCTTTCTCTGATTGATACACTTATGTTTGGAGAACGGTCTGACAACAACTTGCAAGTGACTTTGCCTTCAGAAAATTAATCTTGTAAAATCTACACACAATGTGTTAATTGGTTTAATGGTCAAGCAAGATATCATTTGTAAATGTGTTTCTGGATTGTCCAAGGACTGTCACTGAATAAAGCAGTTCAGTTTCCCAGGCTAGATATTAGTGGTATCTTTAAGAAGTGGAGTTACACAGGCCGTTGAGAGCCACGTAGTCAGTAATTAAAAGTTCTGTCTTTTCCCAGAAGGCAGTGGGAATCTGGTGGGTGGTCTTAAACACTCATTTATTTACTCAACAAATGTTTATCGAACAATAACTATGTGCTCACCATTTTTTATTTTTTGGTGGTACTGGGGATTAAACCCAGGGGTGTTCTACCCCTGAGTTATACCTCCAACCCTATTTTACTTTATTTTGAAACAGAGTCTCACTAAATTACTGCACACTGGCCATGAACTCGTGATCCTCCTGTCTCTACCTCCCAAGTACTACAATTATAGGAGTGTGCCACCACGCCTCAGCTCATCACTATTTTTAGCAATGGGCACTAGCCGTGAACAAACAGAGTTCCTGCTCAAATGGATATTCTTCGTGTCAAAATGCCAAGCTATGTTTCTGGCACTATGATAATGGTGATGTTGTCAACTCAATAGTTTTTGACAGGACCATTCGTGTTTATTGTCTTGAAAGTTATTATGAGCAATTTTTATCAACATTTTGTGGCATGGTTCTTTGCACAAATATGTATTGAGCTATGTGCAAGGCAGGTAACATAGCCTGGAAAAACAACATCTGAATGAAATGTTCCTATTTCACAGTTTGAATAAAAAGTAATATAGGCTTGAAGCCAGATGTGGTGGTGCAAGCCTGCAGTCCCAGTACTTGAAAGGCTGAGACAGGAGGACTGCAGGTTCCAGGCCAGCCTCGGCATCTTAGAGAGACCCTCAGCAATTCAGCGAGACCCTGTTTCAAAATAAAAAAAATAAAAAGGGCCAGGGTATAGTTCAGAGGTAGAATGTCTCTGGGTTCAATCCCCACTACCATTTTTTAAGTCATATAGACTTGGAATATATCTTGTGATTAAAATAAATTTTGGGGGTTTTGATGAAAGAAGTTTAAATAATCTTTGTAATAGATTTTGTGCTCTTTGCTCTGACATTGTAGATACTTAAGTGAGCAAACAAAAATGTTAGTTAATAGAAATTAAACTGTCCCAAAATATCCCTTGAAAAATTTGAGATGAAATAATAGACAAGATGCATTATTCTAAAAGGCAGAAGGAGCTGGGCGTGGTGGTGTACACTTGTAATCCCAGTACTTGGGAGGCTGAGACAGGAGGATTGCAGGTTTGCAGCCAGCCTTAGCTACTTAGTGAGGCCCTCCACAATGTAGTGAGACCCTGTTTCAAAATAAGGAATAAAAAATAGGGCTGGGAGTGTACACTTGTAATCCCAGTACTTGGGAGGCTGAGACAGGAGGATCACAGGTTTGCAGCCAGCCTTAGCTACTTAGTGAGGCTCTCCACAATGTAGTGAGACCCTGTTTCAAAATAAAGAATAAAAAATAGGGCTAGGGTTGTAGCTTGGAGGTAGAACGTCCCTGGGTTCAATCCCCAGTACCAAAAAAAACCCAAAAACAAACAAACAAAAAAAAGGCAGAAGGGAAGCTGCAGTTGAAGAGAGTGAACAGAGGAGGGAGCCGCAGATAGATGTTTAACAATATGCAGCCAGCTGATTTTAGATTAGAGATGTCTGATAGGTGCTAAAATGAATGATCACATTCTTTTTTTTTAAACCATATGTTACACAGAAAGTTATATGTTTATCTGTGAATTGGTGATATTTCCTTGGGGGTAAACAAAGAATGTTACGAGGTTACTTCTAGGTTTGCTATGAAAGATGAAGTAATTCTTTGAAAAGTAAACCGTGTTTCCCATGTAACTCAAATCAGGGGGGAAAAGTAGAATACTATTAATTTTTAAAAAGGAAGGTTTTTCTGGATCTCCCACCATTTGCTCTTCGAAACACTAGTCTTCTTGATATTTCTGCTAAAATTGTCTCCCACCCCATGGTGTTGCCTTTCGTAGTATCTGTGCCAGGGATGTCTTGTCACTGCCAATACTGCTGGTATGGTACCACTGACTGTACAAATATTGTTACCAATGCTGCTGCTGTACAGCTCCTTGGTCCTCTTCTATCAGGCTTCAAAATATGCCCAGCGTTGCCTGTACTCTGTAATAAGGACAGTTTGGAGTCTAGATTGGATATGAAAACTTGCTATGGCAATTGGATTCTATTCCTTGCAAAGCAGAGATGGAGGGACCCTAGTGTCTCAGGGAACTGAGATCAAGCAGTCTAGTGGGAACTTGTTCACGGAAAAGAAGATGACTATCTTTCTCATAGTCATTCCTCAAATAACCCATTCTCTAAAAAAAATTCTGCCACTCAAATACACAAATAGAACTGTGCTGTATTGCTCTCAGTTCTAACACCAATTCTATTCTATGCATATGAAGAAGTTCAATTTAGGCAAATTTAAACTCTAGAGATCATTTGTTCTCTTTAGAATATGTATATAAAACGCTTTAAAGTGCTATAACCTCTCCATTCCTTTGTTTCTCCCTTTCCTTCCTCTCTCTCCCTTTTTTGGCAATCCTCCATGGGTCTCACATTTCTGAGGCACTGGGTCATCCTTTTTTTTGGTGGTAGTGGGGATTGAACAGGGGATGGGGGGTGCATTCTACCTCTGATCTATTCCTCCTGTCTCAGCCTCCCAAGTACTGGGATTATAGGAGTACACCACCATGCCTGGCTGCATTGGGCCATCTTTGTTTGGACTATCTTTTCAAGGATGTTTGTATAGTAAATATCCCTGGAAGATGAAGGTAGGGCCTTCCTCTGGAGATAAAAGCAGTTATTTACTGTCCTGTATTGTAAAAGTAATGACTTTCATTGGGACAGAAAATTCCGGCAGACTTACGGCTCATTACAAAAGCTTCGGGTTCCACAAGCTCAGGATCCTCAGCTGTGACACAAGCCAACTGCAGGTGCAGCACCCACTTGGACCCCTCTGGTTGCCCCTGCCAGATGTGGGGGTGAGTGAAACCAGTGTAAACATGACCCTCAGGCTACTTATTGTGTACAAAGGTGTCGGATCCAAAGTCTTATGTTTTCTGCTGGTATCTGTGAATCTGTGGCAGGCTAATGTATTAGCATAAAAGCAGGAAAAAATCTCAAACCCTTCAAAGTACCTGGGTCTTATAAAAAGAGGTATAAGGATCTCAGCATTAAGATTCTTTTTAAAGAAATTTTAGTCAATATGATAGATAATAAATAATAATGCTTAAATATAGATTCACTCATTTCCAAAAGCCTAAAATATGTAGGCTATTTAATTATTGGTTGATTTAGGATAGCAAAACTGTGATAAAATATTCATTAATATTTTTCTTAAAGACGGTTTCAGTTTTCAACAAATTGATTTTAGAAATATTAGGTAGTAACATTCTGATTTCCTCATTAATCACCTAATAATATTAAGCTTCTTTGGGACTTTACCTATATAAAATAAATATATGACTCCTAAAGTTAAATTGTATGTGTGTGTGTGTGTGTGTGTGTGTGTGTGTGTGTTGCTGAGGATTGAACCCAGGGGCATTCTACCTCAGAGCTGCACCCCCCAGCCCTATTTTATTTTTTATTTGGAAACAGGGTCTTGCTAAATTGATGCAAGCCTCACTAAGTTTCTGAGACTGGCTTTGAACCTGCAATCCTCCTATCTCAGCCTACCACGAACTGGGATTACAGAAATGCACCACCACGCCTGGCTTGTATTTTAATTTCTTTGAGACAAAAGAACATTTACTAAGTAATTACCTAAATAGATATAAGATTATATGGGAAGCAACCTCCAGGTCCAATAGGAAAATGGTGAAATCATGACGTGTCTTTTTGATTTAATATTGTGCAGCTACTTAATTTGTTTCAAATAATTGCAAAAAGTATTACTACAATGGGTATTTAAAAAGTGTGATTAAAAATACAAAGCATAATCCCTACTTTATAAAAACAAATGCGCGTCTGCCTCTGCACAGGAGAGTTGGTCCAATGCCGCGTTGCGCAGTGTGGTCACCCCTGGTGATGACATCAGGGAGCACAGAGCATGTTCTCATGAAAGAGTAATGTTTTTGCCAGATTTGTTTTTCCACTGTTTGAATTTACAATTAGATGCATTGTGCGCTTTAAATGAAATGACTGTTTTACCATGTGTCCTTTCTCTCACTTTGGGTAGACTTGTTTTGGTTTTGCTGGGGCCAGGAGTAAGGTGAAGTTCTCTGAGGGCTCTTTTTATTGAATGGAACATGTGTGGGCTAGTGAAAGCCTTCACATGCTGGACCTCCAAGAAACGGCCCTATGGGTACTAAGACATCACTTATCCCAAAACTGATATATAGAATTAAATCAATTCAAATAAATATCCAAGCAGGATGTGATAGACATGGAGAAGTTGATTCTAAATTTACATGGAAAAATAAAGGAATTATAATAGTCAAAACAATAAAAATAAAGTTAAGGGGAGCACAGTACTTGATTTTAAAACTTATGGTAAAGCCACAGTAATCAAGACAGTCTGTTTTTGGTGAACCCATGGACCAATAAATCAATGGAACGAGATTGTCCAAAAGTAGATGCACAAATATGTAGTCAATTGAGTTTTGACTAACACATAAAAGCAATTCAATAAAGAAAGGGTACTTTTGTTCAACAAATGATCTAGGAATAATTGGATGTCTATATGCAAAAAAGTCCCAATTTGCACACCCATATAAAAGTTATACTGAAATGGATCATAGATGTAAATGTAAAATTATAAAGCTTTAAGAAGAAAGCATAGGAGGAAATCTGTGTTATCTTGGGTTTGGCAGAGAATTCCCAGATATGATACAAAAAAATACAATCTCTAAAAAAATTCGATAGTTCATCCAAATTGAAAATGTTTTTCCTGCAGAAGAACCATTTAGAGAATGATAAGACAAGCTCCAGGCTGGAAGAAAATATTTGCAAATCATTTATATGATAAAACAATTTATTTAGAATATATAAAGAACTCTCAAAACCCGATGGCAAGCAAACAAGCACACAGTGAAAAAATGGGCAAAATATTTGAGCATATATTTCATCAAGTAAAACATACAGATGGCAAATGGGTAGGTGGAAAGATGCTCAACATCTTTAGCCATTAGGGAAATGCAAACTAAAACCACAATCCTGCGCCCCTACACAACGAATAGAATGACTAAGACAGCAAAAATCAAAAACAAAGAAAACAACAACCAACCAACCAAAACCCCCAAACTAAACCAAAACAAAGCTTTTGAACCATAAATTCCTTCTGGAGGAAGAGATTTGAGATTCTGTTAATGTGGATATTTTTAACTACCTTCAACAAGCATTTTTTTTTTCATATTAACTGTAGACAGTTTTGTCAGGTGAGGCCAGTGTGGTTGAAATTGGTGGGGCTTTGTGTCCGCAAGTAATAGCCAGTATTACCTCTTATATCCAAAGCACATTCTACATATGTTTTACTAAAATATGCTTTGCCCAATTGCCTGGGAACTGGAAGACAGATGCTGGGAACTGGAGCAGAGGGAGCTTGCTGTGAATGTAAGAGGCAGAGTGATCAAGCCTCAGAATTCACAGGAAAAATGACGAGTAGAATCTTTTGCAGGACTTGTTCTGCTCATTTTGCCTTCTTAGGAAGAAATTTTGATAACTGTGTTGTGGTAAGATATATATGGGTGCATATATATATACATATTTTGATACACACGCATATATGAAGTATATATGAATCTTGAGATGTTGAACGTGTGTGTGTGTGTGTGTGTGTGTGTGTGTGTGTGAATGTGTATGTGTGTGTATGTGTGGTAATGTGTGGTACTGGGGATTGAACCCAGATGCACTCTGCCTCCAAGCTATACCCCCAGCCCTTTTTTATTTTTATTTTGAAACAGGGTCTTGCTAGGTTGCTGAGTCTCAGTAACTTGCTGAGGCTGGCCTCAAACCTGTGATCCTCCTGTCTCAGCCTCCCAAATACTGGGATTACAGGCATGGGCCACCATGCCCGGCTGAGATGTTGAACTTCTTTGGAGCTAAAATTCCATTTTGTTTCTTGAGGAGCATATTGGTAAACTTGTCAATTTCCCTTTTGTTGGATAGTGAGATGACTGGAAAGATGAACAAAATTTGGATGATTTTTCCAGGAAGAAATAGAAATTTTATAGAAATTTTCATTAAAAATATAATGCTCCTAAATCCTTTTATCAGAAAATATTTTAACAAGTTATCTATGGTTTGTGTGCTATTTTACTTTATATAATATAAATTACTTGAAATGCAGAACCTTCAGCTGGTTGTTAACCTAGACATCAATGAAACAGCCAAGTTCACAATAGATAAGACGAGGATCAGAGTTCTTTAAATGACTTATTTGAAATTGCACAGGTAGTTTGGAGCAGAATTCATGCTAAAATTTAGATGTCTGTCTATTTAATCTGTCCCCCCCACATACAAAGTTACAGTGATTCTCTGTGTATTTGCACACACACATACAAAAATTTACATGTAGTCAATTGTCACACATAGTCACATATAGTTAAACACACGTAATTCTGTATCTGGAATATTGACCTTGTGATTGTAATCTGCATATGACCAATTTGCCACTTTTAGAAAAATAAGATATGAGCCAGGTGTGGTGGCACACGCTTGTAATCCCAGTACTTGGGAGGCTGAGACAGGAGGATCCAGGTTCACGGCCAGCCTCAGCTACTTAGTGAGGCCCTCTGCAACTTAGTGAGACCCTGTATCAAAATAAAGACTAAAAAATAGGTTAGGAGTGGAGCTCGAAGGTAGAATGCCCCTGGGTTCAATCCCTGTTACCACACACACACAAAAAAATAAGATATGTTGGGTTGGAGAGTATAAATACATTTATTGTTATGCAAAGATTTCAACATTTGACAAATAAATTGTACACTCAGGGATTTGATGTGGACACGTGAATAAACAGATTTTTTTTCCCCTCTGGTCTGCTGCATGCTAAGAAGTGGTTGCTCCTACTGGAAGGCCTTGGTTCAGAAATGTCTGATAGTGGTAGGCAGAACTAAGGCCCCATTACCCCTAGTTCCTGGGACTATAAATCTACTACCTTATATGGCAAAAGGAGCTTTGCAGATATAAATAAGGTGACTACTTATTTGATCTTAAGTGAGGGAGATTGCTGGATTTTCTGGGTAGACCCAAGGTAATCACATGAGCCCTTAACCAGATGGCAGAAGAGGAAGTTAGTGAGATGAAGTTAGAGAGATGCAACAGAAAATATCAGATGGATTTGAAACATCCATTTGATGTTTTGAAACACCATCAAATGATGATTTGAAAAGGCTCTGAAGCACTGTTGCTGGCTTTGAAGGAGGGGGTATAAATCAAAGCACGGCAGGTGCCCTGTAGCAACCAGGAATGACCCCCGCTCACAGCCAGCGAGGAAACAGGATAAATCGTGTCAGCAACCCAAATTAACCTGGAAGCAGAGTCTCCCCCAGAGCCTCCAGAAAAGAGTCCAGGCCATCCAGGCGTGGTGGCGCATATCTGTAGTCCCAGTACTCGGGAGGCTGAGACACAGGATTGCAAGTTCAAGGCCAACCTCAGAAACTTAGTGAGACCCTGTTTCAAAATTAAAAAATAAAAAAGGCTGGGGGTATAGTCAGAGGTAGACCCCCCTCCCCAGATTCAAACACCAAAAAAGAAAAAGCCTCCAGGCCAGCTAGCACCTGGGTGAAATCTTGCTCAGAGGACTCACTGGTGCTCCCCCTGGAATCCACATGTGTAACTGTGATTACTACACGGGGGTGTACCGTTCCTGCTTGAGGTTGGGAGGAGGGCCCTCCAGGAGTGCTTGACTAAGATGCTTCCTGAGGATGGACTAGGTTTAAGAGGAGAGCCAGTTGGGGTCCTTAGGGTTTTCTGTGGCTGTGTGTGTCGCAAGACAGAGGCAATTTTGAGCAACAGTTTTGTGTATCTACTCATGTTGCTTGCCAGGTTTGCCGCTGATACTCATGCTTAAACTTTAGTCTTCAAGAGAGAAGGAGTTGCTGCGCAAGGTGGTGCACATCTGTAATCCCAGTACTTGGGAGGCTGAGACAGGAGGATTGCATATTTGAGACCAACCTGGGCAATTTAGTGAGGCCTTCAGCAACTTAGCGAGACCCCTGGTTCAAATTAAAAAATAGAAAGGGCTGGGGGTGTAGCTCAGAGATAGACCACCCTTGGGTTTAATCCCCAGTCTCTCTCTCTCTCTCTCTCTCTCATACACACACACACACACACACACACACACACACACACACAGAGGGAGGGAGGGAGGGAGAGAGAGAGAGAGAGAGAGAGAGAGAAGAAGGAGGAGGAGGAGGAGCAGGAGGAGCAGGAGGAGCAGGAGGAGCAGGAGGAGCAGGGTGTGGTGGGGTGCCTATAATCCCAGTACTTGGAAAGCTGAGATAGGAGGATCATAGGTTTGGGACTAGCCTTAGTAACTTATATTCTCAACAACTTAGTGAGACCTGGTTTCAAAAGCAAACATGAAAAGGGCTGGAGGTGTAGTTCAGGGGTAGAATGTCCTTGGGTTCAAACTCCAATACCACAAACAAAACAAAACAGAACAACCAAGCTGTTTCACAAAAATTGACATAAGACCTTGAAACTCTCAGCACATGTAACAGACTTTGGCAAAAAACTGAGCTAAGATTACGTTTCCAATAGAAAATTTTGACTGAAGCCTGTTGGCTGCCACAGTGTTCAGAGAAGAAAAAGCGGGGGACCATTTTTTAGACTTCCCATTGAATCCATGGCAACCTCACTAGTTTCAGAATTACAGTGTTTTTATGTTGCTGACTTTTACTTAAATTATATAATTTACTTTGGTAGATTATACTACTTGCCTAAGATCACTGAACAAAATGGTATCAAAACTACATTTTCAGTCCTTAAAATATGTTACCTGAATGTAGATTGTGGCTCATGCCTTAATTCAAATCAAAAGGTGTTGAAATTCAGCATTATTTAAAAGATGGAAACTTTGAAGCACTTACATATTTGGTTTAAACTGGCTTTTTTTTGATCCAAAATACTGTTTTCCCCAAGGGCTATATAACTTAGCTTACAGCTATTTATATTTTGAACTGGGGCTGTAGACATTTCTTTTACCAGAAGTAAGAGGCATTAATAGATATCGAAAAGCCTTACAAAGTCCTGAGAAAAAGATCTCCAAGGTACAGTATGACTTTATGGAAATCTGGAAATGATTCATGAGGTCTTGGCTAGAGTGCGAGGTTATGGACATAAACTTGCCTGATTCTTATTTTACCAGTAGTTGCAGATTGCTTTTGCCAAAAGTTGCAAAATAGTATTTATATTAGATCTATAACTAAATATGGACTAAAAAGCTTTCTAAAAGGTAGTTTCAAATGGGAGATTTGGGATCACAGTAGTGTCTTTAGAGAGGAAGGATTGAGGTAGAAATGGCATAAAAAATGGAGAGGTTGCTGGGTGTGGTGGCATACTCCTGTAATCCCAATACTTGGGAGGCTGAGACAGGAGGATCGCAGGTTTGAGGTCAGCCTCAGCAACTTAGTGAGGCCCCTCAGCAACTTAGTGAAACCCTGCTTAAAATAAAAAAATAAAATAAAGCTGGGGGTGTAGCTCAGAGGTAGTATGCTCCTGGCTTCAATCCCTAATACCATAAAGTAACTAACTAAGAAAGAAAGAAAAAAGAAAAGTTGGAGAGGCGAGGACAGAATGGAGTATTTGGAAAACAGAGAAGGACGCACCTGGTGGGGTGGTAGAGTTTAAATTTGGTGAAATGAAAGGCAATATTGGGGTTGGTTAGATTGCCAGTTAGGGTTCAGTGTGGGAAATAGAAGCCACCCTAGGTAGTTGGAGCATTGGGAATTTAATAGGGAATTTGGTGCTTACATTGTTTTTTAAAGAAGGAATGGAAGAGTAAATTCCAGGCTTTAACTACAAGACAGATGGAGAAGACTTTGTGAGTCAGTCTACAAATTCCATCAAATTTGGGTATGTCATGGAAGGCTGGGACCATAAAACTAAGGCATTTGATTAAATCTTGGAAAGAAAAATAGATCACACATATTGAGTACTTACTAAATTCAAAAAGCAGTTCAAACCACTTTTATACACAGCATCTTGATTAGTTTTCTCAGCAACCCCATGAGAAATCAACCTTAATTTTCAGATGAGAAAACTGATGCATAGAGAAGTGAGATTACTTGACCAAGGTCGCAGAGCCAGCAGTCTGAACTCATGAACCCATGTTCTTCAGTGCCATGCGATACTGCTTCTTGGGACTTGAATCAAGGCAGGATTCCTGAAGGTGGTAATACCTCAATTAAGTATTGAAGCACGAATAGTAGTTCTCCACATTAAGGCAGAAGGGGGTTTTCAAGGAAAGCTATGATGGAGAATGAGTTTTTCAGTAAATTGCTGGTAGTTCTTTTCGGCTGCTGTATGGGGTATGGGATGAAGTAGCAGGAGGTGTGACTAGAGAGGCAATCATGGATGTAACTGAACAGACCTCTGCTTCCCTGCCAAGAGGCTTGAATCGCACTGATCAGATTTTCCTTTTGAAAGATTAATCTCACTACATCACAGAATGTGAGTTAGATGGGTGTAAGACAATAACAATTTAGTGACTGCTATAGTCCAGGTAAGAAGTTATGAGAAAGAAATAATAAGACACAAGAGAAATTCAGGAGGTAAAAAATCACAGCTCCATAGTGGGAATGGTACGCGGAGGGAGGAGTGTGGGCTTAGTTCTGGTAGCATTCATTGGGCCATAGAAGTGTGGGGGGATAGGCTCCATTTTGAACACAGAGATGTTTCTTGACTTATGATGGGATTACAACGTGATAAACCCATCATAAGTTGAAACCATCATAAGGAAAAAATGCACTTAACCTAATATACTGAACATCAGAGTTTAGTTTAGCCTACCTTGAATGTGCCTGGAACACTTACATTAGCCAATAGTCAGATAAAATCTCATGCAAAGCCTGTTTTATAATAAAGTGTTGATTATCTCATGAAATTTAATAAATACTGTTTAGTAGGGTACACTGGAGTGTATCAATTGTTTACCCTTGAGAACACATGGCTGACTGGGAGCTGTGGCTTGCTGAAGCTGCTCAGCATCATGGGAGAGTAACCTACCGCATGTTATTAGCCTGAGACATGATGAAAATCCAGAATTCAAAATATGGTTTCTCCTGAATGTGCATGGCTGTCATGAAGTCAAAACATTGGAAGTTGATCCATCCTAAATAAGGGACCATCTGTACTGAAACTGAAATACCTGTGGGATGCTAGTGGAAACTGTTGCAGACTCCAGACCCTAGTTACTGGAAGGGAGAAGTAGAACTGGACACATTCTGCCTGTAAAAGCCCCCCTGCTGTGCACAGCCCCCCCCCCAGGAGGAAAATAAATCTTCAGTCAATCTGCAGCTTAAGGAGAGACTAGCAGGTTAACATTAGTAGGTATACTTCAGACATCTTTTTTCATGTAGATGAAAAGAGGTATTCATCATCCTTTTGGAGAACCATGAGTATTAAACAGACATAATTACTGTTGTTGTTGTTGTTGTTGTCTTGGTACTGGGGATCCAACTCAGGGGCATTCTACCTCTGAGCTAGACCTTTTTATTTTGAAACAGGGTCTTGCTAAGTTGCTGAGGCTGGCCGTAAAGCTGTGGTCCTCCTGTCTTAGGTTCCCAAGTCCTGGGATTACAGGAGTGTGCTGTCATGACCAGAAAGACATTATTTTTTAACTGATGAGGCACTAATTCCTTACATTCTTGGAGAACCTGTTTCTGCACTCTGTTTTGCTTAAATGAGAACAATCTTCTAGTAATGGCCTTGGGCCAGCCATCCCAAGTCTGTCACTGACAGAGTTTTCTAAAAGAAGAGACCCCCCAGCCTACTCTTTGCCATAAAATAGGGGCGAGGGTCATATGTTGCTGGTGTTTTCTTTTTTTTTTTTTTGCAGAACTGGGGATGGAACCCAGGGGCATTCTACCTCTGAGCCACACCCCCAGCCCTATTTTTTATTCTTTATTTTGAAACAGGGTCTCAATAAGTTGCGGAGGGCCTCACTAAGTAGCTGAGGCTGGCCGCGAACCCTGATCCTCTGGTTTCAGCCTCCTAAGCACTGGGATTACAAGCGTGCGCCACCACGCCCGGCTGTTGCTAGTGTTTTCTTTACCACTGCAAAAACTGGAAGGAATTGGCATTCAGCTCTTGGTAATAGAGAACTGACTACAGTGACTTAAATACGATTTGTTCTTGCATGTAAAAAAAAAAAAAAACAGTCCAGAAATAGACATTCTAGTGCTGGTAAGATAGCTTCACGAAGTTCTCAAGAAAGCATGTGGATTTCTTCTTCAAATTAGATCCATGGTCCAGAGGGCTGTTAGCTTGCTAGCCATCATACACACATTTCTAGGAGGCAAGAAGGAAGAGTGGAGGCCCCCCCGCCAAAAAAAAAACCCTTCCAATAACCTCTGCTTACACATTGTGGCCAAACTTGGTCATGTATCCAAATCTAGCTGCAAAGGAGGCTGGGAAATGTGGTCTTTTAGTTGGGCCTATTTACTATTCTGAATAAACTCTGAAAAAACAGAGATTGCTGGAGCATGCTTGTTATGCCAGTACTTAGGAGGCTGAGACAGGAGGATTGTAGGTTCATGCCAGTCTCAGCAACTTAGTGAGGCACCCTGCAACTTAGTGAGACCCTGTTTCAAAATAAAAAATAAAATAGGGCTGGGGGTATACAGTGGAGGTCGAACCCCCTTGGGTTCAACCCTCAGTATTCCCCAACCCCCCCCCACAAAATAACAGAGATTAAATATTGGCTAGATAACTAGCAGTCTCTGCCACAGAATGATTCCAAAGATCGGTAGTCCTTGTGGTTAGGCATTGATGAAGCAGTGACTGAGAAAGACAAAGATAATAAGAAATATGAGTTTTGAACAAAAATTATAATTTTATTGTATTTTAGAACTTGTTTTGCCTAAAGATTAGCGGACCCACATCTATAAATGGCCTTCATGGAATTTTTGGAATGCTTGGAAGTTTTTTGGAAATTTTCTTGTCTATGATGATGTGTGCCATTTTCTAGGGAGAGGGTTCATAATGTTTCTAACATTCTCAAAGGTGCCCATGACGTCCCAAAGGGTAAGAACTACTGTATTTCAACCTAAAATCCAACCAAGTGCATAAGCTCTGCATATTTAGATCCCAGAATACTTTTTACTCTCCCGCTTTCTCATGTGCTTATGATCCAGCCACAAAGAAAATAAAATCCATCTTGATTATGGGATAAACTTTTAGTCCTCTGTCCCTCAGTCTAAAATTCCCTCTGCCAATTCTCCATTTAGTGAATGTGTACTTAAGCTTGAGAAAATAATCAAAATTTCATCTTTTTTTTGAGAAAACTTTCTATGATTCTTACTAGAATTGTCCCCTCTTCTGGGATTTTAGAACAGTATTATTGCTTAGGATAACAACACTGGAGACAAGGCTGTGAAACTAGTAGAAGGCTGAATGGAGGAGGCATGAAGTTAGATAGGAAATAGATGGAAAGGAAGTGAGGTTTGGAGGCAGAATAAGGTCTGTCCTCGGGAGTATTTAGGGGACTCTGGTCCTTAGTAGAGTGGGACTGAGAATGACTTAAGTGGCTGAAACCTACTAATGTGAATTCTGATTTGAGAATTCTTGATCCATTCTAAAAAAATCCTATATTTGCTGGGTGTGGTGGTGCATGCCTGTAATCCCAGTGCTTGGGAGTCTGAGACAGGAGGATCACAGGTTCAAGGACAGCCTCAACAACATAGCCAGACTCCCAACAACCTAGTGAGATCCTGTTTCAAAATAAAATATCAAAAGGTGTATGGCTCGGGGGTAGAATGCTCCTGGGTTCAATCCCCAGTACTATAAAAACAAACAATGAAAAAAGAAAAAAAAAGCCAGGCATGGTGGCACACACCTGTAATTCCAGTACTTTGGAGGCTGAGACAAGAAGAGTGCAGGTTCGAGGTCAGTCTGAGAAACTTAGGAAGACCCCATTTCAAAATAAAAAATAGAGTTGGGGGTGTAGCTCTGAGGTAGAATGTTGCTGGGTGCAGTCCCCAAGCACCACAAAAAACAAACAATAACAAAACAAAAACAAACCCTATGTTTGAAATCATGATAATACTAATATTTTATGCATAAGCATGATTCAATTTCATTAAGTAAAACTAATTTTGTTCAAGATTCTCTTCTGAGCATCAGAGAGAGACAAAGATAATATAACATAATACATTCTTAAGAAACTTAAGAGTGCATTGCAGGAGGATATCAAACAAGTATGTAAAAACTGTAATGCAAGACAAAATGTAATCAACAACATTAAATGGAAGTTCAAAATAAAATGGAATTGCAAGAGGAAAAGACATCATATCCCAGAGTGAGAATCATGAAAATTTTCACCGAGGAAGCAACAAATGAGATAGGTTTTCAAGAACGAGCAAGATTATAGGAGTAAAGTGTTCCAGAAGATGAGCAAGACTGAAGAGAAAGTGAGGATTTAAAAAACTAATTCTGAGCCATCTCATTTGATTGAATTATAGAATGAGTGGAGGAACAGTAGAATCATGACTGGAAAAAATTGATCAGGTTGAAGCAACTTGAATAATAAGACTAAGAAGCTTGCATTTCATCTGGGGAATAATTTTTTTTTTTTGAAAAAAGTAGTGAACATTTGATTTTGCCTGCCTAGTACTTCAACCTTTTTCTCTTTGGGGAATTCTCTTTATGAGGCTTTCTGAAGGGCAAAGACCTGTAGCTCACATAAATGCAAGATATTTGCTATGCTAGTCTCTCTTGCAGCCAGAGCGTGGCTGTGGGACCTAAGCTCTATCCTGTGACACTGGACCTAGTCTCAGAGGCTGGTGTCATGGAAAGGCAGAGTCCAGGTCTTTCTTCCATCAGCAGGAGTAAGCTGCACAGTCCAGCTCCTCACACAGCTGTGTGAGTGAGTGAAGTTCAGACAGCTCTGCGGAGTTTGGGCATTGTTTCTGACAGTTCTGTTCCAGCCTTCTCAAAGTTTCAGTCAACTCACCCATACCCTTTACAAACTTTTGATGACAGAAAATTTGGAACTCATGAAAGTAGAGATAAGATTTGGGTTTGATTTCTAGCAAGAAATACTTCACAGGTGGCACTTTTATGATTGCAACAAATCAGGAGGCATATAATGGCCAGTTGTTTCTTTTTTTGTGTGTTCTTCAGAGTGACCAAGTGGGCTCAGGTGTAATCAGCCTGGTCCACCTAGCATGAAGTTCCAATCAACCTTTTTCCTGGTAGTATTGGTTGGCGTTAGAGGATGGCATGGGATGGAAGAGGGAAATAGGTTATCTAAGGACAGGAGATTTATGGGAACAATTAAGCCTGTTTGTGGAGCTCCCTTCATCTCTTTGGCTTCAGAATTGGTGGCCCCTCCTTTGTTATCAATGATCCCTCCTACAAATGTCAGTGTGAAAAATCATTTTAGAAGCTTTTGATGGCAAACAAGTGATTAAGTTTATGTTTGTCAATGTCACACATTTAAATATATCTTTTGAACTATACTACACTAAGACAAATTTTATTGTCAGAGGAAATATAATAGTAAAAGGATATGATCTTGTTGATCAGCTGTTCTGGGATTACCAAAAAAAAATGCAAGAAATTGCAGACTTATCTTTTTTGAGTCTTTTGTGGCCTATATCAAAGAGAGATGAGATTAAAAATCTGCTCTACTTGGAATTTTTTTTTGGAAGAGAGTCAACTTAAAAATACAATATATTTTAGTCAGGCATGGTGGCACATGTCTGTAATCCCAGTACTTGGAAGGTTGAGACAGGAGGATCACGGGTTTGAGGCCAGTCTCAGCAACTTAGTGAGACCCTGTTTCAAAATAAAAAATAGAAAGGGATAGAGTGTGGCTCAAAGGTAGAATGCCCCTGGGTTCAATTTCTAGTACCAAAAAAAAAACCAAACAAACAACATTTCCTCATTAATATAATAACATATGCTCATTATAAAAAGACTATTAGAATAGAATTTGAAAATTCCAAAAGTCAAAAGAAAAATAAAATTACCCATAACTTTGATGAAGGGTAAAGACTTGTAGCCCACATAAGTGCTATTTCTTTGTCCTTTTCCAATTTACATTGTAGTAAGGGCCCAACTCTGTGATGTAGGCTCTACCCCATGAGCCTGCATAATTATATCACCCATAGATCCTTTCAAATATTTTTGGTGAATTTCTAGTCTCATTTCTGTAAGTATACTTCTTGCCATAGTTAAGACTCTTCTACATGTAAAGCACTAGGGACAAAGTTTAACACGTAGTAGGTGTTGAATGAAGGTTAGCTATTACTACTGTCATATGCTATTTAAATCCTCTTCACTTTTTTGATAACAAAAATATTTCCTTCAAATAATGTTATATGAATGTACCACTATGAATCTCAGGATCATGTACAATTACAATGCACAATAAAAATTATAAAAATAAGCTGGGGTTTGGTGATGCATGCCTACAATACCAGTACTTGGGAAGCTGAGACAGGAGGATCACAGGTTTGAGGCCAGGCTCAACAAATTAGCGAAACCCTCAGCAACTTAGCTAGAACCTGTTTAAAAAAAAATTTATCTCAGAGGTAGAATCCTCTGGGTTCAATCCCCAGTACCAATAAATAAATAAATAAATAAAATATACACAAAGCAAAAAATATTTTCTCATGCTAAACTAAGGCTTTATAAATTGTTTTATGCTACGTGAATATCCATTGTGCTGATGTGTCACAATTTATTTGACCATTCTTTATTTTTGGCTATTTAGATAATCACCACATTTTATTTTCTTGTAACTTACATTATAATGACATATTTGTATAATCCAGCTTCCTAACCTAGAATTTTTGTAGTGTTTAGCAACCGGGCTCCTGTCCTCTGTTCAGGGCATTCTGAGCAATGCAGTGCTTTTCTGAGTGACAATCACTTACTCCAGTAGCTCAGCCTGCTGGAGTGCACTTCCGTAGCAGGGATTAGTTAAAATGTTCTGAACGCCCAAAAAGGACGCCATTCAATATAAGCACTAAAGCTACTATATTCAACTTATAAGAGAGTGCACTTGAGCTTTTTGAGAGTCTATTTTTTTCTCCATTTATGTGCTATTCAACCAGTTTTTAAAATGATTTCCAAACCATAATAAGAAGTGGGAAATTAGGAGGCAATTGGAGGAAAGCTATGGGAGCCATGCTTTGAAGCAGGAGCTTGAAGGATGAGTCTGTTTGTCTGGGTGGAGGGGATATTGGCAACTCCCGGGGTAGAATACCAGAGCGGTGGTTTTTCAGCGATGAACGGTCTCTCTTTTGTTTTGCCAGGTCTTTCCTCATTTCTTCCTTTGGCTCCTTTAAAAAAAGCAGTTTCTTTTCATCAGTTACTCTAAGTTTGATGCCATCATCTCACAAACGAATTAGTGTTATAAATAAAGCAATCTATTGCCTGGCCACTGAACCAGTTAACTAAATCTAGCAGACTAACACGTATATTTGGTTTTTGCTCAGTGTTATGTCCAAAGTTAAATTTTAAACCTGTTTGATTTACTATTCTCAGAACTTTTTAAAAAAGCTACACATTTATTAATTTTATTAGTAGTACAATAATTCAAATACAGTTTTTATATGTTTGTATTCACAGGTTCATTGAAAATTTAGTACATGAAAGTGATGACAAGCCTCATGAGAGTTAATACCTTTGCAATCACTCATATATAAATTTTCAAATATAATTTAGTATAATGTTGGGACTCCACCACACAATGAAGCAATGGTTTCTTGGGTATAATTACATTTAAGAGACATGAAGTTCACAGAAGTGGTGAGAATGTAACTGGAGTTTTAATGGCTGATTTGTTGTTGCTACTGAGAATACAGATGTAGAAAACCCATTTGAATATTTCCCCTATTTTATTTTGTAGTTTTGAAACCTGATATGTTTTTATAACCTATTAAGGCTTATAATTATTTCCTTATTGACATTTTATCCTACATATTTAACTTAGTTTCTCAGAACTTTTGATAGGCAATAGTCTAGCGCCTTAAGCTCCTTGGAGTATGAAGACGCCCATTGAAATTGATTGAATAGTAATATTTTCCTATTTATATTTCTTCTCCCATCATACTGTTATTAAATTAACCCAATTTCCCTTGTCATTTCCAATTATAGAAAAATGGAGATTACTTCCTGCTCCTTTTGAAGCAAAACATCTAGATTTGCTTTCTGCAGCATGAGATTTGCTTCATAGTGAAATCCTTAACCTATAAACCAAGGGACTTGGTTAAAACATTTTAATCTATAATAACCAAATTTTGGTTAGAACATATAGGACACTAAATAGAAAATTACATTAAGACTAACAAAGCCTAACCCTCTATTATTTTGCATCAGTTTTGTATGATTACTTTGGGTGAGTAAGTAAACCTCTGAATGGTGGTCTCTTCGTTTTCACTATCATTCCTGTTTTGTTTGTGGGAATAGTGGGAGAGTTATAAGCATTTTTAAAAGCCTTAGTTTATTCTTTTTTTTATCTCTGTTGTATTTTTGAAAACATAACAATTTAACTAAGTTAATCCAGGATCAAGTAATATATAATCGGATGCTAGAAATTACTGTGGTGACCACAGCCAACTATTTTAAACATATGAAATGAATTTTAATAGAATTTCAAATACAATAATCTCTCTGTACCCATGGGTTCCGCATCTGGATTCAACCAACTGTAAATTAGAAATATTTGAAAAAAACATAATGTTCATTTTAAACATATATACAGATTTTTCTTGTCATTATTCCCTAAACAATATAGTATAACAGCTACTTACATAACATTTATACTATATTATGTATTATAAACAATCTAGAGATGATTTGAAGTACACGGGAGGGAGAGGATGTGTGTAGATCATATGCAAATACTTCACCATTTCACATAAAAGATTTGAGTATCCATGGACAGAGAGGGTTCCTGGAACCAATCTCTAGCTGATATCCAGAGACAACTGTATAAACTTTATTTATTGTAACCAAGTAGGTGTCACTTTTATTGTTAAGTCTTCCCTATTTTCCCGGGCACTTATTTCTCCTTCCTAATCTTGTACTTTTATAGCTAATATGGAAATATCATATTATATTGTAATTTATTATTTGACTCACTGCTGTACTTCAAATCCTTAAAGACAGGATGGATGTCACTCTTTCTCAAAGAAAGTAGGGTGGAGGGCAAGTGAGAAAGACACCAGCTCAGAAGCCAGCCTGGCTGAGTTTAAATCCAGGTTCAGCCACATGCTAGCTCGGTGATCTTAATCTCTCTTTCTCTTTCTCTCCATCTTCTCAGCTGTAAAATGGAGATATGAATAACAGCAAATCATCAGTGTAGGCTAAGGGGAGATTTTGGATAAACACCTTTTTGCTAAAGGTGAGCCAGGGTGGTCAGACATCACTGGGGGACTGTGGAGAGGGAACCTGATCAGATATTGATGTTTATCAGATATTGAGAATGGGAGATTTTGACTTAGCTCAGCGTTATTCTTGCCAGAATTATACTCTGTAAGGGAGGACACAGGAACCAAGGCTTGGTCAAAAAGGGAGCTCAGAAAAGCCCAACCTAAGTTTGGTCAAGGAAAGAATCTTTGTCACAAACTACCCTAAAACTCAGTGGCTTAAAACTGTGAACAATTTTATTGTTCACAGTTCTGTGGGTTGGAAATCAGGTCAGGGTTCAGTGCTTGACTCAACGCTTCTCCATGCGGTGTGAGCTTAGATTCAATAGACTCCACCTTTTGATGGGAGAGGCAACATGCATGTTGGTGCTGCTTTCACAAACTTCACAAACAATTTTCTACAATCTATTATTTGCCCCAAACGATTCATGTTTCTCTCAGTGAAAACTATACCAGACTTCCTCTCCCTTTTGAAACCTTCTGAAGTCTCATCCAATTATCCATTATATTCAAAGTATGGTGCATGGTGATCTGCATAAAGTCCTAATGTGGATCTCTCTATCCATAGAGAGTAAGAGATGGTGTGTGTGTGTGTGTGTGTGTGTGTGTGTGTGTGTGTGAGAGAGAGAGAGAGAGAGAGAGAGAGAGAGGGAGAGAGAGGAGACACTATACAGAGCATAAACAATGGACTCAGGTTAACATCCAGCTCCAAAGCCCCCAACTGAGACCTCCTGTCCTGGTTCAGTACTCTCAGCCAGTGCCTTGTGGAGTAAAAAGAGCCACATCAGCTGATCCCCACTTGCATTTCTGATCCACAGAACCATGACTAATTAAACTGTTGTTCTAAGCCACAGAATTTTTGGATGGTTTATTATGCAGTGATTGCTAACTGAAATAATATTCTACTTATACTTTTTCCTCATTTATTTATTGCTTCTTTTACCATCCATGGTGTTGACTTGGACTCATCTTTTAAGTGGAGTCTGAAATTGAGTTTCCATTTCTATCTCTCTTAAGCTTGCTGGTCCCAAATTCCTCATTCTCTGCATTGATCTATGTAGCCAAAATCTTCAGCTATTTTATGCATGAGCCATTTGGAAGAGTAGAGGTCATTGGATTTGTGGTGAGGAGTTCATTCATAAGCATCCAGAGATCAGTTCCTCGACAAAGATATGAATAGGAGCCAGGTTATGGGACCAAGGAGTGGTAGTGTTAAGAGAAAAGTCAACTGTAAACTTTACAAAGTTGGAGAATTAAAGGAAGGGGAGGGATGGGAGCTTGATTAAGGGGATAGGAATGGGGATAAACGAAAAAAAAAGACAAAGTTATATAACTAAAATATCTATATATATGTGTGTGTATATAGGTGTATCTCTATGTCTATCTCTTTTCCAGACCAGATGTGGCTGTTGGAAAACCCGAAGTGAGTTTGAGAAGGTTAAGAAATGTAGATACAGGGTGTCTAAAGAGCCATAAAGTTACCAAGGATGATAATTGAGGAAAGAGTAGAGAGCAAAGTTATGAGTCAGAAATGCAAACTCCTTTTGGAAATCGACTGGAATTAATCTTCCCTATACTGTCATATTGCACTGGAAAATTAGATTAAGGAAATCACATCAAATGCAGCAGAAAATGGTTGTGACTTGGCAGCTGCTTTGTCTTCAAATAATTGCATGCTGAAGTTGGAAGATTAAGGAAGGAGAAAAACAGCATTGAAAGTTCCACAAGAGACTGTGTGGTAAAGCTGGTGTACAAAGTAGTTATGATCTTATGTTTACTGATACTACTGTCCCAATAAGCTCCTTAATTGGACAGTCTCCAACATTACTCTCTGGCAGAAATCAGAAGTAGATGTCCCTCAATTTACCACCACATACTCCAAAAGAAAAGGAGTTTAAAGAGATAATTAAATATTCAGCATCTTTTAATCACTGAAAACACCTCCTGCACTGATTGGCTTCCACAATACTGTAGAAAAAAATGGAATTTTGTGAGGACTAAAAATACCTTTATAGTATATGAAATTATTATATATCTCCTTCCAATCATAATGACAACTAGTTCCCATACTAATAAAAATTTAAAAGAAAGAAGGAAACATAACAATATAAAACACAAAAAATACCATCTATAAAGACAGGGATCTTGTATACAGAGAAGATGGGGAGCTGTAGAATTCCCTTTCTATGTCATACATCCACTTATTATTCAATCATTTATCTGACGATGATTTATTTATTTCCTACTATGATCTATGTTCTATTTTTTTTTAACTGGGGGATTGAACCCAGGGGCATTTTACCTTCAAGCTACACCCCCAGACCAATTTTATTTTTTATTTTGAAACAGGATCTCACTAAGTTGTTGATGTTGGCTTCAAACCTGCGATCCTCCCAAGTACTAGGGTAACAGGTATGCACCACCACGCCCAACGAGGCAAGCACTCTTGACTTCATAGAACTTATGCTTTAGTGAAAGGAGACAAACAAACAAGGAACTAAGTGAAATGTCTGGGATGTCAGATGATGCAGCAATTGCAAGAGGAAAAGTCACAGTTAAAATGAGCAGTTGAGAAGAGTTTAATGAAGGCAATAATTAACTTAATATGGCTTATGGATAAATTAACAGAGTTAATAAAGGTTAGTAATTAATAGGGCAGGGTTTAAAGCACAGGGATATACTGGGCCCTGGGGCCTGAAAGGTAAGGAGGGAGAAGTTATTAGAACCCAGGGAGGAGACCTGCATGGAGAGGGCCACCTGGCTGGGTGTGTGGCCCTCACTGAAGGAAAGCAGCTGACTCCCAGGGATCCACAGGAACGTGGCAGGCACGGAGTTGGGAGCATACATCCCCAACCTTTTTCTCTTCCTCCCTCAGATCTCCTTCTGCTGCGTCTTATTGGTTAAACCCAATGAGAAGCCAGAGGACAGGGGGGCATGTTGAAGGCAGCCACACGTCACCCTCTTGCCCACAAGGCAGGGTGGAGAGGTGGGAGAAGGGAAGTGGATCACAGATCAGAAGACATCCAGGGCACATGCTATGGAAAAATGCTATGGAATAAAATAAAGTAGGAAAGGGAGGAAGAGAAGGAAATATGGGAGGGGATTGAAAATTTTAAATGAGAGGGATCAGAAAAGGCCTTAACAAGATTGTGGCATGTTAAGCAAAGACTTGGAGGACAAAATGGAGTGAGCTCTATAGGGTCTGTGGGAAGAATATTCTAGAAAAAGGAAAGCAGATGCAAAGTCTCTGAGGCAAAGCATTTCCATGTGGCTGGAAAGGAGTCTAATTGCCACCACGTGAGGGGATGAGAGCAGTCAACAAACTGCCCAAGCCTCCAGGACTGGTTCATTTTGAATTTTGGGTGGGCGCCCCACTTACTTGCTCTGTGGCCTGGAACTGCAGCAGGGGTGTGTCTGAGGAGGGTGGATGGTGGGCTCTTTTGTGACATGACCATGAAGAAATGACTCTTTGTCCTTTCTCTCCCTTTCCCTGTCTTTTACATTTTTCTTGGCTAATCGATATGGATAAAGAATGCACTAACCTTTTTATTTTTTATTTTATTTTATTTGGTGGCACTGGAGATTGAACCCAGGGGAATTCTATCTCCAAGATACAACCCCAGACCTTTTAATTTTATTTTACCTTTTGGTTTGAAACAGGGTATCGCTAGGTTGCTGAAAATCTCACTATAATGCTGAGGCTGGCCTTGAACCTGTGATCCTCCTATCTCAGCCTCCCAGGTTGGGATTACAAATGAGCATCATCACCACACCCAGCATGAAGCAGTATTTTAGAAAGGCAATGTTTCTGAATTTATTCTCAGTTTCTAAGCAGATATGATGGAAAACCATCTGTTTTAAAGGGAAATATGGAGACCCTTAGAGTTTTAAAAGGCTGCCTGAAGATGTAGATGAGAAAAGGAGGGGAACTGTAGAGAGAAATGTCATCCTGTCTGTTGCTCCACGGTGCGTGTCTGACACTTTTCCAAAACACAAGGGATAACTGGACTGAAAGATAAAGCAATGCATTTTTTGAATTAGCTTTTCCACAGGGATAAAAAAAGTGAATATGATAAAATTGCAAGAACAAAAAGTAATTCTGAACTGTTGATCATGTTGGTAGAGAAAATGAAGTCATTTTAGTCATCTATTTTATCTGCTTAGGTACAAAGGGTGAAATTGCTTATCAGAGACCTTCAGGAGAATGAATACCTACTAAATAGAAAGTGATAACTCTGTGGGGAGATTTTTAATGGGTCTTCTGAGTTTTTACTTATGTTTTTACTTGGCCTACACAAGCTTTGCTATTAATATTTCTCTAGCAGGAAAATATCAGCAGCAGTGTAAATACAATGACCTTTATGAATCATGAAGTATACCCCAATAAATAACATGTTAGAATATGATCTGTCAAAAGAAAAGATAGAAAGTTAGATCCTCTTGAATTGATTTCCCTAACATAATTATGAATCTGATTTTCAAGTGTTTTGAATTCTGATTTCTGTTCCTTTAGGATTCAGTGGAACAACAGATCATTTGTCTCTTCAAAAATGCAAAGCAGTCTGTAAATGCGTTTTCTCTTGAAAACACAAGAAAATTATGATGAAAGGTACATTATGACTTTGATTTCTGCCCAGGAAGGAAACATGGTCAGTATTAAAAAGAGAAATTGAAGTAGGCTGCCAGAGAATATATTTGATCTGTGACTTTCTTGGATTTGGTGACAATGGAGATGAATATTTCATCTTGGTGATTTTTTTTAAAGCCTTTGAAGGCGCACTTGCTATTATTCCCATAATAATACCTTTCTCAGAAGAGTATAGAGGAATTCAAACTCTCGGGGGTCATGTAACGTGAAGCATTGTTATTAACATGTCTGAGTTATCTGAGTAGCAGAGCACACTAGAAGTTATCATCATGGAACTTGAGAGCATTATGTTAAGTGAAACAAGCCAAGCTCAGAAAATCAGGAGTTACATGTTTTCATATGTGAAACCTAGAGAGAAAAAAGAAAAAAAAGGGGTATATCTCATGAAAATAGAAGGGAGACCAGTAGAATAGAGGAAGGGGAGCAAGGGGCAGGAGGAGAAGAGGGAAAGTGATTGTATTGGGGGAATAAAATTGACCAAATTATGCTATGTGCATATATGAATATATAACAATGAATCCCACTAATATACATATACATAAGCATATATAATATATTAGTGCACCAATAATGCACTAATAATATATATAATTAATATATAACATATATAATATATAATATATATTATATATTAGTGTACCAATAATGCACCAATAATTTTTTTTAAAGTTATCATTATGGAATCTGTATAGTAAATAATTAACAGAGCATTTAATGTTCCAGAAGCTTCCTGATTATTCTTTCCTCGCACAGAATAGTGTGAGGAAATCATGACTAATAAGTAGAAGGCACCTTCTACTTGAAACTGTGTGTGTGTTAGGAAAGCTAGGAAAAATGCTGTGTCTAAAACTGAATGTGAAGAGGGCATTCGTGTCCTGCACACCGATACATGGCTTTTGGGCATTTACAATTCTTCAATGAGAATTGGTAGAGACAGATTACATCCAATAAGTGAAGGTAGATGAGGGTTATAGGACTCTTCCCCATCTCCATCTTCTCTTCCAATTAATATGTAACAAGAAAACCACATGCTGCCGTATTAGCAGATACTTATCAGCCGACTGGCATGGAGTCTCACAACTTATTCTGTGAGATGAAGTCCTAGCTTCTTTGGCTGTTTCAGAAGCAACATGCAGGAAAGGGTCATCAAGGCAGCCAACAGTGACAGTGTCTAGTGGCAAGATCTGGCTGTCCTAGTCTGAGTGAGGTGACAAATCTCTCCAGTGTGAGGAAGAAATACACTTTGTGTTCAGCCATTAGTCTAGGTTAGCTTGCTGCAGGCCTAGCATACTCTGACTAGTACACAATGCTTGCAGATTAGGGTCAGCACTGGCCATCGTCCTTCACTTCCTAGAGTGGGAAGTAAATCAGTAGAGCTTCGTGAACCACATGCGTAAAGAAACTGGCCAAGTATGAAGGGTATTTATTTGTACATGTGTAATGAATGTGTCACTCAGATACTATATGTCACTATATGTCTATGTGTCACTCAGAAACTATACATAATTGTTTTTCTTTAGCAGTAGCCTGTTCATAGATGACATTGATGAAAGTGTTCCAGAGGACACATGTGACATCTTGGGTCAGCTTAAGAATTATCTGGGAGACGCCGGGTGTGGTGGCGCACACTTGTAATCCCAGTACTTTGGGAGGCGGAGACTAGAGGATCTGGGTTCGCGGCCAGCCTCAGTTCTCTCTCTCTCTCTCTCTGTTTCTCTCTCTATCTCTCTCTCTCTACTTAGTGAGGCCCTCCGCAACTTCGTGAGACCTGGTTTCAAAATAAAGTATAAAAAATAGGGCCGGGGTGTAGCGTGGAGGTAGAACGCCTCTGGGTTCAATCCCCGGTACCATAAAAAAAAAAAAGAATTATCTGGGAGAAAGGCTAAATTGAAAAGGCTGAGTTCTACGAGATTTTTTTTCTTTCAGAGTAATCTCCACCTCTCTCTTGAGCAGCAGGAAAGTATCATAATTTAAATAAACAAACATCTATTACTCAAAATATTTTGTTTCTCCTATGCCATCTCATTAAACCAGTCAAATTAATTTTATTAACACTGAAGAGTTAAAATTGGCTAGTGGGAAGAATTGAGACATAGCACAAAAGCAATGGAAAAACTGTAAAACTCTGTAAGCCACACTTAAACCAATTTTGTTTTATCATTCTACCTCTGAAACCCATTTTAATTAATTAATTAATTAACTAATTAATTAATTTTTGGTACTGGGGATTGAACTCAGGGGCATTCTATCTCTGAGCTACACTCCTAGCCATTTTTATTTTTTATTTTGAAACAGGGTGTTATTAAGTTGCTGAGGCTGGCCTGGAACCTGCAATCCTCCTGTCTCAGCTTCCCAAGTACTGGGATTACAGGTGTGCGCCACCATGCCCGGCTTCTGGCTTTCAGCTTGCTCACCCTCTCTGGCTCTCTCGCTTGCTTGCTCTGATGGAAACATATGCTCTGTTGTAAGCTGCAGTATGGAGAGGCCCAGGTGTCAGGAAATGCAGGGAGGCCTTCAGCCAACAGCCCACAGGGGACTGAGTCCTGTCAGCAGCCATATGAGTGAGTCTGGAAGCAGATCCTTTCCCCCAAGGAGCCTTTAAATCATGCTAGCCCCAGATGATACCGTGATTGAAGCCTTGTGAGACACCATAGCTCAAGACCCCAGCTAAATTCACCAAGGTTCTTGATCCACACAAACTAAATGTTTCGGTAAAGGAAACTAACTGAAACATAACTAAATGTTTTAGTAACTGAAACATTTGACATGTAACATGTTTTAGTTACTGAGACATTTAGTTGCTAAATGTTTGTTGACTTAAGCTGCTATATTTTGGCATAATTTGTCAAATGGCAATATATAACTAATGTAGTGGATAAAATTGTAGATGGAGAAGTGAAGATTACAAGGCTAGTAAAGCCACATATAGGTAACTCAAGACTAGAACATCGAATGTAAATGAAAAGCATTTTTGTTGAAATTGTTTTTGTTCATCAATGCTACTTTAAAGAGTATGTGGTAACTATTGTGACAATGTATAGCTGGATGGTCGTGGCTCCATAAAATAACCTGTGGTTAAAATCCTATGGTTTTCAGGATTCAAAGGCATCTGTACTCTCCCCCAGGTCTTTTATAATTGATGCTATGGCAACTTTCTGTGGTATCTCTCTGGATCTGAGCCAAAAAATCTTAAGTCAGTAGTTTGCAAAAAAAAAAAAAAATCTTTAGTAGATAGTAGTTTGCATAATTCATGGGAAGCTGAGGCTTCCCATGGCTACTCTGGAGATGAAAGTACAACACTGGGTTTATTATAGGGAGACTATAATCCAAGCTCTATTACATGGGAGAAATCAACTGTTAGCCATTTCCAAGTTCTTTGTCACCCAACTCAAGAATCAATATTTCAGGGAAGGAGTATTTGAATGGTACACCCTGGGGCATGGTTCTATACCTTGTCTAGGGTAAGCTGAGTATCCAATTACAACCCTGTCTGACATTATGACTTTTAACCTGGTGACTTTTACCAACAGGAAGCTTGTTTTTGGACCACTTGCCAGCAATTTGAGTTTTTACTCTATTTCAGTTGGCGAGATGAGACATAGAGTAGTGCGTTCTTGGCAGCATGTAGCTTTTGTGACCTTGCTGAGCTCATGTCTCACGTACACACCAGGGTAAAATATAGCATTTTCCCAAGAAGATACACCTTCTTTGTGCCCTCACTGGCACCATATCTGCAAATCTAGACTACATCTTGCTCCAGATGAACTTGTGTCAAAACCAATGGCCCATATGACTGGCGATCTATGGGCCCTCACTGCCTGCGGATGTCAGGGAAAGGTTTAGTGAGGTTGTCAGGAGGATGTTGCTAACATGTCTAAGAAATGAGAGCAGAGAGGCCCATATCATTTTTTACAGGATTCCACTTCTGAAACACTACGATTCCTGAAAGCAGTATAAGAGAAGCAGCATTTTGTGGAAATGACATAGAACTAGGAGTCAGATGTAGTTCAAATCCTGAATTGGTAAATTACTAGCTACTTGACCTTTGACAAATGACCACAGGACCATAGGTCTTAGCTTTCTTTTCTTTCTTGGGTACTGGGGATTGAACTAAGAGGCCTTCTGCCTCCAAACTATACCCACACACTACCAGCCTCTCCCCTGCTTTTTTTTTGAAACAAACTCTTGTGATCCTCCTGTCTCAGCCTCCCAAGTACTGGGATTATAGGTGTGCACCACCACAACTGGCTTAGGTTTTAGTTTTCTAATTTGTAAAAGGGGAATAATTATATATATCATGTCAGATGGTTGTAAAAGTCAAATGTTGTACATATTACAGTGCCTGGGGTGTATCAGGCATTCAGTGAATGTTAGCTGTTACATAGAATGATTTACCTTATGAAATTGCTGTTCATGCCCAGTTCATAACAATAACTGGCAACTAGTGTTTGTAGAGTGACTTCTAGGTTATGGGCATACTTTCTACTCCATTATCTCATTTGATACAGCAACAGAAAACGGTTAGGGTCATTGAGAAATGTGGTAGAAATAAAATGAAAAGTGGCAGAGTCAGGACTTGAAAGCATATTGTCTGACTCCAAATTCCATATTTCGCTTCAATAAAAGCACTGCTTCTCAGAAATAAATTTCTCCTCCGAACGCCTATGGAATATTGTTTTCACTACTCATTTGGCACTTATTACCTACTGCTTTATACAGTCATTTCTCTTTATGGGTCTATGTTCTTTTTCCCCAGTGAGTTAGGAGCAGGCGCCATGCTTGATGACTCTCCATAGCTCCACAATGTTCTAGTTTACTGTCTGCTCTGAGAAAACACTCGATAAAATTGCATTGATATATAAGTGGGAGCTTTTCGGTTGTAAACAACAGAAACAGATTTTTTTCTGGCTAATCTAAGCAAAAGGAATGTATTGAATGGCTTTTATGGGCTCATGTAATTCATGGGAATCTGAGGAACTGAAGGGGAACAGGTTTCTCCAAGGCTGCTCTGGAGACGAGAGTATAACAATGGGCTTATTATAGGAAAAGTATAATCAAGACTTTATCTCATGGGGGAAATCAGCTGTTAGCCATTTCCAATTTCTGTGGCACTCCACTTAAGGGTCATATTTCAGGGAAGGAGTATTTGAATGGCACGCCTTGAGGGTATAGTTCTGTACCTTGTCTAGGGTAAATGGAGCATCTGATTATAGTCCCATCAGACCATATCCAGTGGAGGTAGAATTAATTCCTCAACATAACATTTGGGTGCTGTGTGAAAGGAGAAATAGGTTCTGGGAAGTCATCCTTAATACTCAAAAACCAATAGTCACTGCGTGTGGTGGCACTCACCTGTAATCCCAGTACTTGGGAGGCTGAGACAGGAGGATTGCAGGTTCAAAGCCAGTCTCAACAATTTAGTGAGACCCTGTTTCAAAATAAAAATAAAATAGGGCTGGGGGTGTAGCTCAGAGGTAGAATGCCCCTTGGTTCAATTCCCAGTACCCCCTCCCAAATCCACTACAGTTAACTAGGTGAATCATTTAAACATGCCTTGTTAATCATTTTCAATTTTACATAGATCCTAGAATATGAAGTATTGAAGTCAGTGACCCAAATCTGTAAAACTTAATTTAAAAATATTTACTGATATGAGGTCTTAAATTCTTAGTCTTTATTTCTCCAGATTTTAAAGCATACAAATGTGCTTGGAGAATACTAAAAGCAACACTACATTTAATTTGGTTGAAACTGTACTGTTATCAAATCGTTTTGAGTCTTTAATTTCACCATTTAGCATATTAGCTTCCTCTGTCAATAATCACATCTACAATTTATTAAACAAATACTATATTCCAGGTAGTGAGCTAGGTGGTTTATATTTGCTAGCTTATATAATGTGTGTGTGTGTGTGTGTGTGTGTGTGTGTGTGTGTGTGTGTGTGGTACTAGGGA
>PVJS01012851.1:0-43145 GCA_004027185.1 Glis glis | reverse complement strand
GCAGGGGCCGCCAGGAGTTGCGGGGATTCCAGGGTGGCTCGCGGTGACGCCGGGGTCTGTTACCTGGCCCAGGGGCAATTCAGGTGACGCAGGGGCCGCCCAGGTGTCACAGAGGCTACCGGGGTTGCGTGCGGGGACGCCGGGTTCTGGAACCTGTCGAAGGGGTCGCCCAAGGAGCGCAGGGGCTGCCGGGGTTGCGCACGGTAACACCGGGGTCTTGTAACTGACGCAGGGGCCGCCCAGGGGAGCAGGGGACGCCAAGGTGGCACAGGGGCTGCGGGTTTGCGCGCGATGATGCCGGGGTCTGTTACCTGGCGCAAGGGCCGCCTAGTTGGCAGGGGTTGTTGGGGTTGCCTGCGGGGACGCCGGAGTCTGGTACCTGGCGCAGGCATCACCCAAGGAGTGCAGAGGCTGCCCGGTTTGCGCGTGGTAACACCGGGGTCTTGTATCTGGGGCAGGGGCCTCCCAAGTGACGCAGGAATTGCCATTGTTGTGTGGGAGGATGCCGGGGTCTGGTACATGGCGCAGGGGCAGTCGAGGTGGCGGAGGGCCTGCCAGGGTGGCTCGCAGTGCTGCCGGGGTCTGGTACCTTTGCACAGGGGCCCCCAGGTGGCTCAAGGACTTTCGGGGTTGCATGCGGGGACGCCGGGGTCTGGTATCTGGCGCAGGGGCCGCCCAGGTGTCGCAGGGCCTGCTGGGGTTGCACGCAGGGACGCCGGGGTCAGGTCCCTGGCGCAGGGGCCGCCCAGGTGGTGCAGGAGCAGCTCTTCTGTTGCAGGCGCCGCCCAGTTGGCACAGGGACTTCTGGGGTGGCGCGAGGGGATGCCAGGTTCTGGTACCTGGTGCAGGGGCCGCCAAGGTGTCGCAGGGCCTTCCAGGGTGGCTTGCGGTGAAGCCGTGGTCTGTTACCTGGGGCAAGGGCTACCCAGGTGACGCAGGGCCACCCAGGTGGCGCAGGGGTGCCGGGGTTGTGCACTTGGATGCCGGGGTCAGGTACCTGGTGCAGGGGTCCCCCAGGTGACTCAGGGACTGCCGGAGTGGCAAGCAGGGACGCCGGGGTCTGGTACCTAGCACAGGGGCCCCCCAGGTGGCTCAAGGACTTTCGGGTTTGCATGCGGGGATGCCGGGGTCTGGTATCTGGCACAGGTGCTGACCAGGTGGTGCAAGAAATGCCGGGGTTGCACGCGGTGACTCCGGGGTCTGATACCTGGCGCAGGGGCCGCCCAGGTGGTGCAGGGGCCGCCCATGTGATGTAGGGGCCGCCCAGGTGGCGCAGGGGCTGCTGCGGTTGCATGCAGGCATTCTGGGGTCTGGTACTTGTCAAAGGGGGCGCCCAGGAGGCAAGGGGCTGCCGGGGTTGCGTACCTGGACGCCGGGGTCTGGTATCTGGCACAGGTGCTGACCAGGTGGTGCAAGAAATGCCGGGGTTGCACGCGGTGACTCCGGGGTCTGATACCTGGTGCAGGGGCTGCCCAGGTATTGCAGGGGCCGCCCATGTGATGTAGGGGCCGCCCAGGTGGCGCAGAGGCTGCTGCGGTTGCCTGCAGGCATTCTGGGGTCTGGTACTTGCCAAAGGGGGCGCCCAGGAGGCAAGGGGCTGCCGGGGTTGCGTACCTGGATGCCGGGGTCTGGTTCCTGGTGCAGGGGTCGCCAATTGAGCGCAGGGACTGCCAGGGTGGCGCGCGGTAACGCCGGCATCTGGTACCTGGCGCAGGGGCCGCCCAGGTGAGGCAGGTGCAGTCTAGGTGGAACATGGGTGACGGGGTTGTGCAATTGGACGACGGGGTCTCATACCGGAAGCAGAGGCTGCCCAGGTTTCTCAGGGGCTGCTGGGGTGGCACGGGTGGACGCCAGGGTGCGGTACATGGTGCAGGGGCCGCCCAGGTGGCACAGGGGCTGCCAGGGTAGCGCGAGGAGACGCCGCGGTCTGGTACCTGGCGTAGGAGCCACCCAGGTGGCGCATGGGCCGCCCAGGTGATACAGTGGCCGCTCAGGTGGCACAGGAAATTCTGGGGTGGTGCGCGGGGACGCCGTGGTCTGGTACTTGGCGTAGGGCCACCCAAGAGGTGCAGGGGCTGCCGGCGTTGCCCACGTGGAAGCTGGGGTCTGGTACCTGGCGCAGGGGCCGCCCAGGTGGCGCAGGGCCTGCCGGGGTGGCTCGAGGTGACGCCGGGGTCTGGTACCTAGCACAAGGGCCCCCCAGGTGGTTCAAGGACTTTCAGGGTTGCACGCGGGGTCGCTGGGGTGTGGTACATGGTGCAGGGGTCGCCCATGTAGTGCAGGAACTGCTGGGCTTGCAGGCGATGATGCCGGGGTCAGGTACCTGGCGCAGGGGACCCCAAGTGGCGCAAGGACTTCCGCAGTTGCACGCGGGGACGGCGGGGTCTGGTTGCTGTCAAAGGGGCAGCCCAGTAGGCCAGGGGACACAGGGGACGCCCAGGTGGTGCAGGAGCTGCCCTTCTGATGCAGGGGCCCCCCAGGTGAAGCAGGGGTTGCCGGGGTTGTGCGCAGGGATGCCGGGGTCTGGTATATGGTGCAGGGGCCACCCAGGTGGCACAGGGGCTGCCCATGTGATGCAGAGGCCGCCCAATGGCACAGGGATTTCTGGAGTGGCGCGCGGGGACGCCAGGGTCCGGTACCTGGTGCAGGGGCCGCCAAGGTGTCGCAGCGCCTTCCAGGGAGGCTCACGGTGCTGCCGGGAATTGCGCGCGGGGATGCTGGGGTCTGGTACCTGGCCCAGGGGCCGCCAAGGTGGAGCAGGGACTGCTGGGGTGGCACGCGGGGACACCGGGGACTGACCCCTAGTGCAGAGGCCGCCCAGGTAGTGCAGAAACTGCCGGGGTTGCACTCGTGGACGCCGGGATCTGTTACTGGCGCAGGGTCCGCCCAGGTGGTGCAGGGCCTGCCGGGGTGTTTCGCGGTGAAGCCGGGGTCTGGTACCTAGCACAAGGGCCCCCCAGGTGGCTCAAGGACTTTCGGGGTTGCACACGGGAACGCCGGGGTACGGTATCTGGCGCAGTGGCCACCCAGGTGTTGCAAATCCTGCCGGGGTTGCGTGCGGGGAAGCCGGGGTCAGGTACCTGGTGCAGGGGGGGGCCCAGGTGTCACAGGGGCCGCCCAGATGTCGCAGAGGCTACCGGGGTTGCGTGTGGGGATGCTGGGGTATGGTACCTGGCGCAGGGGTCGCCCAAGGAGCGTAGGGGTTGCCTGAGTTGCGCGCGGAGGCGCCGGGGTCTGGTACCTAGAACAGGGGCCCCCCTGGTGGCTCAAGGAATTTCATGGTTGCACGTGGTGACGCTGGGGTGTGGTACATGGTGCAGCAGTCGCCCAGGTGGCGCAGGAACTGTAGGGGTTGCACGCGAGGACGCCGGGGTCAGGTACCTGGCGCAGGGGTCCCCCAGGTGGCGCAAGGACTTCTGCGGTTGCACGCGGGGACGGCGGGGTCTGGTACCTGGCGAAGGGGCAGCCCAGTTGGCAGGGGCTGCCGGGGTTGCGCACGGGGTCGCTGGGATCTGGTACCTGGCGCAGGCGTCGCCCAAGGAGAGCAGGGTCTGCCGGGGTTGCACGCGGTAACACCGGGGTCTTGTACCTGGTGCAGGGGCCACCCAGGGGACGCAGGGGATGCCCAGGTTGCACAGGGGCTGCCGGGTATGCTTGCGATGATGCCGGGGTTCGCCCAGGTGGCGCAGGAACTGACATTGTTGTGCGCGAGGAAGCCGGGATCTGTTATCTAGTACAGGGGACCCCAGGTGGCGCAAGGACTTCCGGGGTTGCGCACGTGGATGCTGGGATCTGGTACCTGGCGCAGGCATCGCCCAAAGAGTGCAGGGACTGCTGGGTTACACACGGTAACACCGAGGTCTTGTACCTGGCGCAAGGGCCGCCCAGGGAACGCAGGGGACACCAGGTGGCACAGGGGCTGCCAGGTTTGCGCGCAATGATGCCGGGGTCTGGTACCTGGCGCAGGGGCCACCCAGATGGTGCAGGAACTGCCGGGGTTGCACGCGGTGACTCTGTGGTCTCATACCTGCCGCAGGGGCCGCCCAGGTGGTGCAGGAGCCACCCTTCTGATGCAGGGGCCACCCAGGTGTCGCAGAGGCTACTGGGGTTGCGTGCGGGGACGCCGGGGCCTCGTACCTGGCGCAGGGGACCCCAGGTGGTGCAAGGATTTTCAGGGTTGTGCAAGGGGACGCCGAGGTCTGGTATCTGGCGCAGGGGCTGCCCAGGTTTCGCATAGCCTTCTGGGGTTGCACGTGGGGACGGCGGGGTCTGGTACCTGGGCAGGGGCCACCCAGGTTACCCAGGTGCAGCCCAGTGGGCGCAGGGGGGCCGGGGTTGCGCACTTGGACGCCGGGGTCTCGTACAGGGTGCAGAAGCCGCCGAGATGGATCAGGACCTCTGGAGTGGCGCGCGTGGATGCCGGGGTCAGGTCATGGTGCAGGAGCCACCCAGGTGGCACAGGAACAGCCCAGGTGATGCAGAGGCCGCCCAGGTGGCGCAGGTACTTCTGGGATGGCGCGCGGGGACGTCGGGTTCTGGTACTTGGCGCAGGGGCCGCCCAGGAGGCGCAGGGGCTGCCGGCGTTGCACACGTGGACGCTGGGGTCTTTTACATGGCGCAGAGGACTCGCAGGTGTCACAGGAGCCACCCAAGTGTCACAGAGGCTAACGGGGTTGCGCGCGGTGACGCCGGGGTCTGGTACCTAGCACAGGGGCCACGCATGTGGCTCAAGGACGTTCGGGGTTATACGTGGGGATGCTGTGGTGTGGTACTTGGTGCAGGGGCCGCCCAGGTGGCGCAGGGGCTGCCGGGGTTGCACGCGGCGATGCTGGGGTCAGGTACCTGGCGCAGGGGACCCCTGGTGGTGCAGTGACAGCCGGGGTTGTGCGCGAGAACGCCGGGGTCTGGTACCTGGTGCAGGCGCCGCCCAAGGAGCGCAGGGGCTGCCGGGGTTGCGCGCGGTAACACTGGTCTTGTACTTTTCGCAGGGGCCGCCCAGGGGACGCAGGGGAAGCCCAGGTGGAACAGGGGCTGCCTGGTTGGGTGGCACACGGGGACACCGGGGACCGAAGCCCTAGCGCAGAAGCCGCCCACGTCGTGCAGGGATTGACGGGGTTGCACGCGTAGACGCAGGGGTCTAGTACTGGCACAGGGTCCGCCCAGGTGGTGCAGTGCCTGCCGGGGTTTTTCGCGGTGAAGCCGGGGTCTGTTACCTAGCACAGGGCCCCCCAGGTGTCTCAAGGACTTTCGGGGTTGCACTTGGGGACGCCGGGGTCAGTTACCTGGCCAGGGGTCGCCCAGGTGTTGCAGGAACTGCCGTGGTTGTGCGCGATGACGCCGGGATCTGGTACCGTGCGCAGGGGGCCCCCAGGTGGCGCAAGGACTTCCAGGGTTGCGTGCGAGGACACCGGGATCTGGTACCTGGTGCAGGGACCGCCCAGGTGGTGCAGTGACTGATGTGGTGGCGCGCGGGGATGACGGGGTCTGGTACCTGGCGAAGGGGCAGCCCAGATGGCAGGTGCTGCCGGGGTTGCACACGGGGACGCCGGGTCTGGTACCAGGCGCAGGGGTCGCCCAAGGAGCGCAGGGGCTGCCGTGGTTGCATGCAGTAACACTGGGGTCTTGTACCTGGCGCAGGGGCCGCCCAGATGGCGCAGGAACTGCCGGGGTTGCACGCGGTGACACCTGGGTCTGATACCTGGCGCAGGGGCCGCCCAGGTGGTGCAGGGGCCACCCATGTGATGCAGGGGCCGCCCAGGTGGCGCAGGGGCTGCTGCGGCTGCACGCAGGCATGCCGTGGACTGGTACTTGGCACCGGGGGCGCCCAGGTAGCGAGGGGCTGCCGGGGTTGCGTACATCGATGCTGGGGCCTGGCACCTGGCGCAGGGGTCGCCCAGGGAGCGCACGGACTGCCGGGGTGGCACGCGGTAACGCCCGCTTCTGGTACCTGGCGCAGGGCTGCCCAGGTAACGCAGTTGCAGCCAGGTGGTACAGGGGTGCCAGGGTTGCGCACTTGGACGCCGGGGTCTCGTACTGGGTGCAGAAGCGGCCAAGGTGGCTCAGGGGCTTCCAGGATTTCGCGCAGGGACGTCGGGGTGTGGTACATGTTTCAGGGGATGCCCAGTGGCTCAGGGGCTGCCAGGGTTGCGCCCAGGTGTCTCAAGGACTTTCGGGGTTGCACGCGGGGACGCCGCGATCAGGTACCTTGCGCAGGGTCGAGCAGGTGGCGTAGGAACTGCCATTGTTGTTAGCGAGGATTGCGGGGGTCTGGTACCTAGCGCAGGATCCCCAATGTGGCACAGGGATTTCTGGGGTGGCGCGCGGGGACGCCGGAGTCTGGTACTTGGTGCAGAGGCCGCCAAGGAGTTGCAGGGGCTGACGGGGTTGCGCACGTGGACGCCGCAGACTGGTTCCTAGCACAGGGGCCCCCCAGGGCTCAAGGACTTTCGGGGTTGTACGCGGGAACGCCGTTGTCTGGTACATGGTTCAGGAGACGCCCAGTGGCGCAGGGGCTAACCCTAACCCTAACCCTAACCCTACCAGACCCCGTCATCCCCGCGCTCAATTCCCGCAGCACCGCGATCCTCCCTGGAATGTCCTGCGACACCTTGGCGGCTCCTGCACCAGGTAGCAGACCCTGGCGTCTCCGCACGCAACCCCAGAAGTCCCTGTGCCACCTGGGTGTCTTCTGCCTCACATGGGCAGCCCCTGCGCCTACTGGGCTGCCCCTTCGACAGCAAACATACCCCGCCGTCCCCGCGTGCAACTGCGGAAGTCCTTGTGCCACCTGTGGGACCCCTGTGCCAGGTAACTGACCCCGGCATCATCGCGCGCAACCCCGGCAGTTCCTGCACCACCTGGGCGACCCCTGCACCATGTACCACACCACAGCGTCCCCGCGTGCAACCCCGAAAGTCCTTGAGCCACCTGGGGGGCCCTTGATCTAGGTACCATAACCCGGCATCACCGCGCGCAACCCCGGAAGTCTCTGCGACACCAGGGCGGCCCCTGCGACACCTGGGAGGAAAAGTAAGTGTAGCCCATTTCTTTCCACTTCATGGGCTACACCTTGACCTAACGTTTTTATGTTAATACTTGGGCTTACTTTGATTCCTTGTTAAGGTTTGCTGAAGATGGCGGTATATAAGCTGTGGTAGCAAGAAGTGGTGAGGTTTATCGGGGTTTATCGATTATAGAACAGGCTCCTCTAGAGGGATATAAAGCACCGCCAAGTCCTTTGAGTTTTGAGCTGTAGCTTGCAGTACTCTGGTGAACAGTTGTGTTAGTAAGGGTTTATGTTTAGGGCTAAGCATAGTGGGGTATCTAATCCCAGTTTGGATCTTAGCTATCGTGTATTCAGCTTATATTAAGGTGACTTTCGTACATTATTTTTTCTCTGGCAAAGGCTTTTAAGAGCTTAATCAGAATTTAACCTTATTATGGGGGTAATCTAAAACACCCTTTACGCCGAAACTTATTAATTTGGGTTAATCGTATGACCGCGGTGGCTGGCACGAAATTTACCAACCCTGAACTATAGCATAGCTTAGTCAAACTTTCATTTATGATTTAATTTTAATCACTGCTGTAACTCGTGGGGGTGTGGTTTAGCTAGGTGTTTTGAGCTACGGTGATGTGTGCTTGATACCTGCTCCTTTAAGTCTGTTTTGACGTAGAGGGCATTCTCACAGGGTCATAGATGCTTGCATGTGTAATCTTGCTATAAACTAATAAGAAGGCTGGGACCAAACCTTTGTGTTTATGGGGTATAGCTACCCAACTAAGCATTTTCAGTGCTTTGCTTTGTTTATTAAGCTACATTAATGATTATATTATTCGAGATAATAATATAGAGGTGGTGATCGTATTGATTTTGAGTTTTTAGTAGACTATTGTACGAAGTACTATTTCTAGTGTGGGGTAGGAAATTGGAGTGTTATGTAAGTTCTAGTCAGTGGAGTAGGTTAAGTGGGGTAAGTTTAATTAGTCGTTTTTAGATATTTTAGATATAATATATTTATTTAAATGAATTATAAAAATTATAAAATTAATAATATTTTATTTTTATGGAATAATTTTTATATGTAGGGACATAGATGCCCTGTGCCACCTGGGTGGCCTCTACATCACATGGGCGGCCCCTGCCCCACCTGGGCGGCTCCTGCACCATGTACCAGACCCCGGCGTCCCTTCACGCAACCCTGGTATTCTCTGCGACACCTGGGTGGCTCCTGCGTCACCTGGGCGGTTCCTGCGCAAGGTACCAGACCCCGGCGTCACCCCAAGCCTCACTGGAAGGCCCTGCGACACCTTTTTGGCCCCTGCACCAGGTACCAGACCCAGGCGTCCCCGCGCGCCTCCCCAGAAGTCCCTGTGCTACCTGGTATCTGCATCACATGGGCAGCCCCTGGGACACCTGGGCGGCCCCTGCACCGTGTACCAGACCCTGGCATCCCTGCGCACAACCCCAGCAAACCCTGTGCCACCTGGGCGGCCCCGGCATCAGAAGGGCATCTCCTGCACCACCTGGGCGGCCCCTGCACCAGGTACAAGACCCCAACATCATCGCGCGCAAACCCGGCAGCCCCTGTGCCACCTATGCGTCCCCTGCATCCCCTGGGCGGTCCCTGCGGCAGGAACAATACCACGGTGTTACCGCGTGCAACCCCGGCAGCCCCTGCGCTCCTTGGGCGACGCCTGCGCCAGGTACCAGATATCGGCAGCCAGGCGTGAAAGCCTGGCAGCCCCTGCCAACTGGGCTGCCCCTTCGCCAGGTACCAGACCCCGCCTTCCCCACGTGCAACCGCGGAAGTCCTTGCGCCACGTGGGGGACCCCTGCGCCAGGTACCTGACCCCGGTGTCCTCGCGCGCAACCCCGGCAGTTCCTGTGCCACCTGGGCGACCCCTGCCCCATGTACCACACCCCAGCATTCCCGCGTGCAACACCAAAAGCCCTTGAGGCACCTGGGGGGCCCCTGTTCTAGGTACCAGACCCTGGCGTCAATACGCGCAACCCCAGCAACACCTGCGCCACCTGGGCGGCCCCTGCACCAGGTTCCAGACCCCAGCGTCCCCGCACAACCCTGGCAGTTCCTGCGCTCCCTGGGAGACCCCTGCGCCAGGTACCAGAACCCTGCGTCCCCGCGTGCAATCCTGGCAGTCCTTGCGCCACCTTTTCAGCCCCTGCGCCAGGTGTGAGACCCCGGCGTCCCCGCGAGTAAACCCGGCGGCCCCTGTGCCACCTGGGAGTCCCCTGACTACACTGGGTGGCCCCTGTGCCAGGTATAAGACCCCGGTGTTACCGCGCGCAACCCTGGCATCCCCTGCGCTCCTTGGGCGACCCTTGCGCCAGGAACCAGATCCCGGCATCCACGCACGCAACCCCGGCAGCCCCTGATCCACCTTGGCGGCCTCTGAACCCGGTACGATACCCCGGCATCCAAGTGCGCAACCCGACACCACTGCAACACCTGGGCTGCACCTGCGTCACCTTGGCGGCCCCTGTGCAGGTACCAGACACCAGCATTAGCACGCGCCACCCCGGCAGTCCCTGTGCGCCCTGGGAGAACCCTGAGCCAGTTGCCAGACCCCAGCGTCCACATACGAAACCCCGGTAGCCCCTCACCACCTGGGCGCCCCCGGTGCCAAGTACCAGTCCCCGACATGCCTGAGAGCAACCACAGCAGCCCCTGCACCACCTGGGCGGCCACTGCGTCACATGGGCCAGGTACCAGAGCCCGGAATCATCGCGGGCACTGCCGACTGCCCCTGTGCCACCTCGGCATCCCCTGCATCCCCTGGGCGGCCTCTGGGACAGGTACAAGACCCTGGTGTTACCGCGCGCAAACGGGGCAGCCCCTGCGCTCCTTGGGCGATGCCTGCACCAGGTACCAGACCTTGGCGTCCTCGGGCGCAACCCCGGCTATCACTGCACCACCTGGGGTCCCCTGCACCATGTATGACACCCCAGCGTCCCCACGCACAACCCCGAAAGTCCGTGAGACATATGCATGGCCCCTGTGCTAAGTACCAGACCCTGGCGTCACTGCGCGCAACCCCGGCATTTCTGCGACACTTTGGCGGCTCCTGCGACACCTGTGTGGCCCTTGCGCCATGTACGAGACACTGGCGTCCACGTGCGCAACACCGGCAGCCCCTGCGCCTCCTAGGCAGCCCCTGTGCCAAGTACCAGACCACGGCGTCCCCGCACGCCATCCCAGAAGTCCTTGTGCCACCTGGGCGGCCCCTGCATCACATGAGCAGCCACTGCGCCACTTGGGCGGCTCCTGCACCATGTACCAGACCCCTGCATCCACGAGCGCCACTCCAGAGGCCCTTAGCCACCTGGGCGGCCTCTGCACCCTATACGAGACCCCGGCGTCCAAGTGCGCAACCTCGGCCCCCTGCCCCACCTGGGCTGCATCTGCGTCACATGGGCGGCCCCTGCGCCAGATACCAGACTCCGGCATTCCCGCGTGCAAACCCGGCATCCCCTGTGCCCCCTGGGCGTCCCCTGCTTAGCCTGGGCGTCCCCTGCGCCAGGTACAAGACCCCCATGTTACCGCGTGCAACCTGGCAGCCCCTGCACTCCTTGGCGACCCCTGCGCCAGATACCAAACCCCGCGTCCCCGAGCGCAACCCCAGCAGCTCCTGCCATCTGGGCTGCCCCTTCGCCAGGTACCAGACCTCGCTGTCCACACGCGCCATCCCAGCAGTCACTGTGCCACCTGGGCAGTCCATGCGCCAGGTACCAGACCCCGGCGTTCCCGCATGCAACCCCGGAAGTCCTTGCGATACCTGGGCGACCCCTGCGCCAGGAACCTGACCCCGGCGTCCCCGCACGCAACCCCGGCAGCCCCTGCACCACCAGGGTGGCCGCTGCACCATGTGCCACACCCCAGGGTCTCCGCGTGCAACCCCGAAAGTCCTTGAGCCACCTGGGGGGCCCCTGTTCTAGCTACCAGACCCCAGCGTCACCGCGCGACACCTGGTCGGCCCCTGTGACACCTGGGCGGCCCCTGCGGCATGTATGAGACCCCGGCGTCCACGTGCGCAAGCCCTGATGGCCCTGCGCCTTTTGGGCGGCCCCTGCACCAGGTACCAGACCCTGGCGTCCTCGTGCTAACCCCCAGAAGATCCAGCGCCACCTGGGCGAACCCTGCGTCAGGTACCTGACTCCGGCGTCCCCGCGCGCAACCCTGGCATCCCCTGCGCCACTGGGCATCCCCTGAACCATGTACCAGACCCCGGCGTCCCCGCATGCAACCCCCAATGTCCTTGAGTCCCTGGGGGGCCCCTTGCTAGGTACCAGACCCCGGCTCCACGTGCGCAACCCCGGCTGCCCCTGCACTTCCTTGGTGGCCCCTGCGCCAAGTACCAGACCCCGGCTTTTCCGTGTGCCACCCCAGAAGTCCCTGTGCCACCTGGGCAGCCCCTTCATCACATGGGCAGCCCCTGCGCCAACTGGGCGGCTCCTACGCCAGGTACCAGACACCGGCGTCTCCTCGCGCCACGTCGGCAGTCCCTGCGCCACCATGGCGGCTCATGCACCATGTACCAGACCCCGGCCTCCACGCGCACCACCCCAGCAGCCCCTGAGCCACCTGGGTGGCCTCTGCACACGGTGTGAGACCCTGGCGTCCAAGTGCGCAACCCCGGCACCCATGTGCCACCTGGGATGCACCTGCGTCACCTGTGCGGTCCCAGCACCAGATACCAGACACCGGCGTTACTGCGCGCAACCCTGGCAGCCCCTGCACTCCTTGCGCGACACCTGCGCCAGGTACCAGACCCCAGCGGCCCCGCGCGCAACCCCGGCAGTTCTTATGCCACCTGGGCGTTCCCTGCATCCCCTGGGTGGCCACAGCGCCAGGTACAAGACTCCGGTGTTACCGCGCGCAACCCCGGCAGCCCCTGCGCTCCTTGGGCGACGCCTGCGCCAGGTACCAGACCCTGTGGTCTTCGCACGCAACCCCGGCTGCACTGCACCAACTGGGTTCCCCTGCGCCAGGTACCTGACCCCGGCATCCCCGCGCGCAACCCCTGCAGACCCTGCGCCACCTGGGCGGCCCCTGCACCACGTAACACACCACAGCATCCCCGCGTGCAACCCCAAAAGTCCTAGAGCCACATGCGTGGCCCCTGTGCTAGGTATCAGACCCCGGCATCACTGCGCGCAACCCCGGCAGCCTCTGCGACACCTGGGCGTCCCCTGCGACACCTGGGCAGCCCCTGCACCATGTACGAGACCCCGGCATCCACGTGCGCAACCCTGGCAGCCCCTGCGCCTCCTGGGCGGCCCCTGTGCCAAGTACCAGACCCCGGCGTCCCCGCGCGCCATCCCAGAAGTCCCTGTGCCACCTGGGTGGCCTCTGCATCACATGGGCGGCCCCTGCGCCACCTGGGCGGATCCTGCACCATGTACCAGACGCCGGCGTCCACGGCTGCCACTCCAGAGGCCCTGAGCCACCTGTGCGGCCTCTGCACCTGGTACAAGACCCCGGCGTCCAACTGCACAACCCCCGTTCCCCTGCGCCACCTCGGCTGCACCTGTGTCACTTGGGCGGCCCGGACACCAGGTACCAGACCTCGGTAACCCCGCGTGCAAACCCAGCAGCCCCTTTGCCACCTGGGCGTCCCCTGCATCCCGTGGGCGGCCCCTGCGCCCGGTACATGACCCCGGTGTTAGCGCACGCAACCCCGGCAGCCCCTGCGCTCCTTGGGCGACCCCTACACCAGGTACCATCCCGGCGACCCTGTGCGCAACCCCGGCAGGCTATGCGTCACCTGGGCAGTCCCTGCGCTAGATACCAGACCCCGGTGTCACTGTGTGCAACCCCGAAAGTCTTTGAGCCAACCGGGGGGCTCCTGTGCTAGGTTCCAGACACCGGCGTAACTGGGAGCCACCACGGCAGACCCTGCGACACCTGGGGAGCCCCTGCACTAGATACCAGACTCCAGCGTCCCCGCGTGGAACCCCGGAATTCCTACGCCACCTGGGGGACCCCTGTGCCAGGAACCTGACCCCGGCATCCTCACGCGCAACCCCGTCAGTCCTGTGCCGCCTGGGCCAACCCTGCACCATGTACCACACCCTAGTGTCCCCGCGTGCAACCCCGAAAGTCCTTGAGCCACCTGTTGGGTCCCTGTGCTAGGTACCAGACTCCGGCGTCACCGCGGGCAACCCCGGCAGACTCTTTGACACATGGGCGGCCCCTTCAAAACCTGGGCATCCCCTGACAATATACGAGACCCCGGCGTACACGTTCGCAACCCCGGCAGCCCCTGCGCATCCTGGGCGGCCCCGGCGCCAAGTACCAGACCCCGGTGTTGCCGAGTGCCTCCCCAGCAGCCCCTGAGCCACCTTGGCGGCCTCTGCACCCGGTACGAGACTCTGGAGTCCAAGTGCGCAACCCCGGCACCCCTGTCCCACCTGGGCTGCACCTGTGTCACCTGGGAGGCCCCTGTGCCAAGTACCAGATCCCGGCGTTACCGCGCGCCACCCCGGTATTCCCTGCGCTCCCTGGGCGACCCCTGCACCAGGTACCAGCCCCCGGGGTCCAGGAACACAACCCCGGCAGCCCCACGCCACCTGGGTGGCCCCTGCATTAGAAGGGCGGCTCCTGCACCTCCTGGGAGGCCCCTGCACCAGGTATCAGACCCCGGCGTAACTGCGTGCAACCTTGGCAATTCCTGCGCTACCTGGGAGTTCCCTGCGCCAGGTACCAGACCCCGGCATCATCGTGCGCAAACCCGGCAGTCCCTGTGCCACCTGGGCGTCCCCTGCGTCCCCTGGGCGGTCCCTGCGCGAGGTACAAGACCCCGGTGTTACCACGCGCAACCCCGGCAGCCCATGCGCTCCTTGGGTGTCCCTGCGCGCAACCCCAGCTGTCCCTGAGCCACCTGGGCGGCCTCTGCACTAGAGGTCAGACCCCGGTGTCCCCGCGTGCCACCCGAGCAGTCCCTGCACCACCTTGGCAGCCCCTTCGCCAGGTACCAGAATCCGGCATCCCCGTGAGCAACCCCAGCGGCCCCTGTCCACCTGGGCATCCCCTTCGTCCCCTGGGCGGCCCCTGCACCACAACAAGACGCCGGTGTTACCGCGCACAACCCCGGCAGCCCCTGAGTCACCTTGGCGGCCTCTGCATCCGGTACGGACCCCGGCGTCCAAGTGTGCAACCTCGGCCCCCCTGCGCCACCTGGGCTGCATCTGCATCACGTGGGTGACTCCTGCACCAAGTACCAGACTCCGGCATCCCCGCGAGCACACCAGGCAGCTCCTGTGCCACATGGGCGTCACCTGCGACTCCTGGGCGGCCCCTGCACCAGGTACAAGAACCCGGCGTTACCGCGCGCAACCCGGGCAGCCCCTGCGCTCCTTGGACTACCCCTGCGCCAGGTACCAGACCCGGCGTCCCCGCGTGCAACCCCGGAAGCCCCTGCCATCTGGGCTGCCCCTTCGCCAGGTCCAACCCCGCCCTTCTGCATGCCATCCAAGCAGTCACTCCGCCACCAGGGCGGTCCCTGTGGCAGGTAACAAACCCCGTGTCCTCGCGCACAACCCCAGAAGACCTTGCGGAACCTGGTAGCCCCCTTCGCTAGGTACCAGACCCTGGCGTCATCGCGCACAACAATGGCAGTTCCTGCGCCACATGAGCGACCCCTGCACCAGGTACCTGACCCAGGCGTCCCCACGTGCAACTCTGAAAAACCTTTAGCTACCTGGGGGGTCCCAGTGCTAGGTACTAGACCCCGGCGTCACCACAAACCACACCGACAGGCCCTGCACCACCTGGGCGGCACCAGTGCCATATACAAGATCCCGGTGTACCTGCTTACCACCCTAGCAGTCCCTGCGACACCTTGGCGGCCCCTGCACCAGGTACCAGACCTCGGCATCATCAGGCGCAAACCCGGCAGCCCCTGTGCCACCTGGGCTTCTACTGTGTCCCCTGGGCAGCCCCTGCGACAGGAACAAGACCCCGTTGTTACCGCACGCAACCCCAGCAGCCCCTGAGTCATCTTGGCGGCTTCTGCACTCGGTACAAGACCCCGGCGTCCAAGTGCACAACCCCGGCACCCCTGCACCACCTGGGCTGCACCTGCGTCACCTAGGCGACCCCTGCACTAGTTATCAGACTCCGGCGTCACCGGTGCAACCCCGGAAGTTACTGCGCCACCTGGGCAGCCACTGTGCCAGGTACCAGACCCCGGCATTATCACGCTCAAACCCGGCAGCCCCTGTGCCACCTGGGCGTCCCCTGCTTCCCCTGGGCGGTCCCTGAGACAGGTACAAAACCCCGGTTTTACCGAGCGCAACCCCGACCGCCCCTGCGCTCCTTGGGCGATGCCTGCGCCAGGTACCAGACCCCATTGTCCTTGCGTGCAACCCCAGCTGTCACGGCACCACCTGGGGTCTCCTGCACCAGGTGCGCCAGGTACCGACCCCAGCTACCCCGCGCGCAACCCCGGAAGCCCCTGCGCCACCTGGACCGCCCCTGCACCATGTACCACACCCCAGCATCCCTGCGTGCTACCCCGAAAGCCCTTGAGCCACATGCGTGGCCCCTGTGCTAATTACCAGACTCCGGCGTCACCGCATGCAATCCCGGCAGCCTCTGTGACACCTGGGTAGGCCCCTGCGACTCCTGGCCGGCCACTGCGCCATGTACGTGACACTGGCATCCATGTGCGCAACACCGGCAGCCCCTGCGAATCCTGGGCGGCCCCTGCGCAATGTACCAGAGCCTGGCGTCCCGCGCACCATCCCAAATTCCCTGTGCCACCTGGGTAGCCACTGCATTACATGGGCGGCCCCTGCGCCACTTGGGCGGCTCCTGCACTATGTACCAGACCCCGGCGTCCACGCGTGCCACTCCAGAGGCCCTGAGCTACCTGGGCGTCCTCTGCATCCGGTACGAGACCCCGGCGTCCAAGTGCGCAACCTCGGCCCCCCTGGGCCACCTGGGCTGCATCTGCGTCACATGGCTGGCACCTGCACCAGGTACCAGACTCCGGAATCCCCGCGAGCAAACCAGGCAGCCTCTGTGCCACCTGGGCGTCGCTTGCATCCCCTGGGTGGCCCCTGCACCAGGTACAAGACCCCGGTGTAACCGCGTGTAACCCCAGCAAACCCTGCCCTTCTTAGGCGACCCCTGTGCCAGGTACCAGACCGGCAGTCCCCGCACGCAACCCCGGCAGCCCCTGTCATCTGGGCTGCCCCTTCGCCAGGTACCAGACCCTGCCGTTCCTGCGTGCCACCCCAGCAGTCACTGCGCACCCACGGCGGTCCCTGCGCCAGGTACCAGACCCCGGCGTCTTCGCGCAACCCTGGAAGTCCTTGCACCACCTGGGCGACCCCTGCGCCAGGTACCTCACCCCGGCGTCCCCACTTGCAACCCCGAAAGTCATTGAGCCATCTGGGGGCCCTGTGCTAGGTACCAGACCACGGCTTCACCGCGAAACAACCCAGCAGGCCCTCCACCACATAAGTGGGCCCTGTGCCAGTAACAGACTCCGGCGTCCACGAGCGGAACTCTGGTAGTCCCTCTGCCACCTGGGTGGCCTCTGCGCTAGGGGTTAGTCCCCAGTGTACCCGCGTGCCAACCCAGCAGTCCCTTCACCAACTTGTCGGCCCCTGCACTAGGTACCAGACCCCGGCATCCCCGCGCTCAAACCCAGCAGCCCCTGTACCATCAAGGCATTCCCTGCGTCCCCTGGGTGGCCCCTGCACCAGGTACAAAAGCCCGGTGTTACCGCGAGCAACCCCGGCAGCCACTGCTCTCCTTGGGCGACCCCTGCGCCAGGTATCAGATCCCGGCGTCCTCGCGTGGAACCCCGGAAATTTTGTGCCACCTGGGGTCCCCTGCACTAGGTACCAGACCCCAGCGTCCTCGCGCACAACAATGGCAGTTCCTGTGCCACCTGGTCGACCCCTGCACCAGGTACCTGTCCCTGGCCTCCCCGTGCGCAACCACAGCAGGCTATGCGACACCTGGGCGGCCCCTGTGCCAGGTAACAGACCACGGCGACTTCTCGCACAACCACGGCAATTCCTGCACCACCTGGGAGACCCCTGTGCCAGTGCCGTGACCTCAGCGTCCCCGTGTGCAACTCCGAAAATCCTTGAGCCACCTGGGGGGTCCTTGTGCTATGTATCAGACCCCGGCGTCACCGAGAGCCACCCCTGCAGGCCCTGCGCCACCTGGACGGCCCCTGCGCCAGATACCAGACTACGGTGTCCACGCGTGCTACCCAAGCAGTTCCTGCACCACCTTGGCGGCCCCTGTGCCAGGTACCAGACCCTGGCATCACCGCTCACAAACCTGGTAGCACCTGTGCCACCTGGGCTTCCCTTGCGTCCCCTGGGCGGCCCCTACGCCAGGTACAAGACCCCAGTGTTACCGCACGCAAACCCGGCAGCCCCTGAGCCACCTTGGCGGCTTCTGCACCCGGTGGAGACGCCAGCGTCCAAGTGCGCAACCCTGGCACCCCTACCACCTAGGCTGCACTTGCGTCACCTGTGCGGCCCCTGAGCCACGTACCAGATGCCGGCGTTACCGCACAAAACCCCGGTAGTCCCTGCACTCCCTGGGCGACCCCTGCACCAAGTGTCAGACCCCGGCGTCCACTTACGCAACCCCGGCAGCCCCTCGCCACATGGGCGCCCCCAGTGCCAAGAACCAGACCCCGGCATGCCTGAGAGCAACCGCAGCAGCTCCTGCGCCACCTGGGCGGCCCCTGCATCACATGGGCGGCCCCTGCACCACCTGGGCGGTCCCTGCACCATGTATCATACTCCGGTGTCACCGCGTGCAACCCTGGCATATATGTGCCCCCTGGGCGGCCTCTGCGCCAGGTACCAGACCCTGGCATCATCGCGAGCATACCCAGCAGCCCATGTGCCACCTGGGTGACCCTGCATCCCCTGGGTGGTCCCTGCGACAGGTACAAGACCCCGGTGTTACTGCGCGCAACCCCGCAGCACCTGTGCTCCTTGGGCGATGCCTGCACCAGGTACCAGACCCCGGCGTCCTCGCGCGCAACTCTGGCTGCCACTGTACCACCTGGGATCCACTGTGCCAGGTACCTGACCCTGGCGTCCCCGCGCGCAACCCCTGCAGCCCCTGCACTACCTGGTCGGTTCCTGCACCATATACCCGAACCCGGTGTCCACGCACGCCACTCCAGAGGCCGTGAATCACCTGGGCGGCCTATGCACCCGGTACGAGACCCCGGCGTCCAAGTGCGCCACCCCGGTCACCCTGCGCCACCTGGGATGCACCTGCATCACCTGGGTGGCCCCTGCGCCAGGTACCAGACCCCGGTATCCCCGCGCGCAAACCCGGCAGACCCTGGTCCACGTGGGCGTACCTTCGTCCCCTGGATGGCCCCTACGCCAGGTACAAGACCCTGGTGTTACCGCGCGCAACCCCGGCAGCCACTGCGCTCCTTGGGCGACCCCTGCTCCAGGTACCAGACCCGGCGTCCCCGCGCGCAACCCTGGCAGCCCCTGCCATCTGGGCTGCCCCTTCGCCAGGTACCAGACACAGCAGTCCCCGCGCACCACCCCAGCAGTCACTGCTATACCTGGGCGGTGCCTGTGCCAGGTACCAGACCCCAGCGTCCTCGTGCGCAACCCCGGAAGTCCTTGCCCCACCTGGGCGGCCCCTGCGACAGGTACCAGACCCCGGCATCATCGCGCCAAACCCGGCAAACCCTGTGCCATCTGGGCGGCCCCTGCTTCCCCTGGGTGGACCCTGCACCAGGTAAAAGACCCTGGTGTTACAGCGTGCAATCCCGGCAGTCCCTGCATCACCTTGGTGGCCCCTGCGGCCCCTGGGCAGCTCCTGCGCCAGTTACAAGACCCCGGTGTTACCGCGCACAACCCGGCAGCCCATGAGCTCCTTGGGCGACCCCTGCACCAGGTACCAGACCCCGGCGTCCCCCCGCGCAACCCTGGTAGCCTCTGCGACATTTGGGCAGCCCCTGCATCTCCTGGACGCCCCCTGCTCCAGGTACCAGACCCCGGCGTCACCGCGAGCCATGCTGGAAGACTCTGCAACACCTTGGGGGCCCCTTCACCATTTACGAGACCCCGGCGTCCACGTGTGCAACCCCTTATGCCCCTGCGTCTCCTGGGTGGCCCCTACACCAGGTACCAGACCCCGGCATTCTCGCGCTCAACCCCAGCAGTTCCAGTGCCACCTGGGCGACCCCTGCGCCAGGTACCTGACTCCGGCGTCCCTGCGCGAAACCCCGGCAGCCCCTGTGCCACTGGGCGGTCCCTGAACCATGTACCAGCACCCGGTGTCCACGCGAGCAACCCCGAAAGTCCTTGAGCCCCCTGGGGGGCCTCTGTGTTAGGTACCAGACCCCAGCATCACTGCGAAACACCCCGGCAGCCCCTGCCACCTGGGCAGCCACTGCGTTAGACCCCGGCGTCCACGCGTGCCACCCCTGCAGCCCCTGACCCACCTGGGAGTCCTCTGCACCTGGTATGAGACACCGGCGCCCAAGTGCGCAACCCCGGCACCCATGTGCCACCTGGGCTGCACCTGCGTAACCTGGACGGCCCTTGTGCCAGGCACCAGAGGCCGGAGTTACCGCGTGCCTCCCTGGCATGTCCCTGTGCTCCCTGGTCGACCCCTGCACCAGGTACCAGACCCCAGCATCCACGTATGCAACCCCGGCAGCTCCTCGCCACCTGGGCACCCCCTGTGCCAATTACCAGACCCCGGCATGCCTGCGCGAAACCGCAGCAGCTCCTGCGCCACCTGGGCAGCCCTTGCATCACATGGGCAGCCCCTGCACCACCAGGGAGGCCCCTGCGCCAGGTATCAGATCCCGGCTCCCCTTCACACAACCCCAGCAATCCCTGCGCTACCTGGGCGGCCCCTGCGCCAGATACCAGACCCCGCCGTCCCTGCGCGAAACCCCGGCAGTCCCTGCGCCACCTGGGCGGCCCCTGAGCTAGGGGTAATATCCCGGTGTCCCCGCGATTCACCCCAGCATTCCCTGCGCCACCTTGGCGGCCCCTGTGTCAGCTGGGCGGCCCCTGCGCCAGGTTCATGACCCAGGTGTTTCTGCACTCAACCCCGGCAGCCCCTGTGCTCCTTGGACGCGCAACCCTGGCAGCCTCAGAGACACCTGGGCGGCCCCTGCGTAACCTGGGTGGCCCCTGCGCCAGGTTCCAGACGCCGGCGTTACCACGCGCCACCCTGGCAATCCATGCACTCCTGGGCGACCCCTGTGCCAGGTACCAGACTTCGGCGTCCACGTATGCAACCCCGGCAGCCCCTCGCCACCAGGGCGCCCGCTGTACCAAATACCAGACCCCGGGATGCCTAAGGGCAACCACAGCAGCCCCTATGCCACCTGGGAGGCTCCTGCATCACATGAGCGGTCCCTGCACTACTTGGGCAGCCCCTGCGCCAGGTATCAGACCCAGGCATCACCGCGTGCAACCCCGGCAGTTTCTGAGCCACCTGGTGGTCTCCTGCGCCAGATACCAGACCCCGGCATCCCCGCGTGCAACCCTGAAAGTCCTTGAGTGACCTGGGGTGACCCTGTGCTAGGTACCAGACCCGGCGTCACTGTGAGCCACCCCGGAAGGACCTGCAACACCTGGGTGGCCCCTGTGCTAGGTACCAAACACCGGCTTCCCCGCGTGCAACCCCAGAAGTCCTTGCGTCACATGGGGAACCCCTGCGCCTGTTTCCTTACCCCGGCATCCTCGCGCGGAACCCCGGGAGTTCCTTCACCACCTGGGCGACCCCTGCGTCAGGGACCTGACCCCGGCGTCCCCGCGCGAAACCCTGGCAACCCCTGCACCACCTGGGCGGCCCATGCACCATATACCACACCCCAGCGTCCCTGCGTGCAACCCCAAAAGTCCTTGAGCCACCTGGGGAGCCCTTTGCTAGATACCAGACCCCGGCGTCACCGCGAGCCACCCCGGCAGGTCCTGTGTCAATTGTGCTGCCCCTGTGCTAGGGGTCAGACCCAGGTGCCCCACGTGCCACTCCAGCAGCCCCTGCGCCACCTTGGCAGCTCCTGCGTCTCCTGGGCGGCACCTGCGCCGGGTACGAGATGCCGGCTTTACCGCGCGCCACCCCGGCAGTCCCTGTGCTCCCTGGGCGACCCCTGCGCCAGGTACCAGACCCCAGAGTCCGCGTATGCAATCCCGGCGGCTCCTCGCCACCTGGGCGCCCCCAGTGCCAATTACCAGATCCCAGCATGCCTGCGCGCAACCAAAGCAGCCCCTGTGCCACCTGGGTGGACCTTGCATCACATGGGCGGCCTCTGCACCACCAGGGAGGCCCCTGCGCCAGGTATCACACCCCGTCGTCCCTACGCACAACCCCAGGAACCCCTGAGACACCTGGGCGTCTCATGCGCCACATACCAGACCCCGGCTTCCCCGCTTGAAACCCCGGCAGTCCCTGCGCCAGCTGGGTGGCCTCTGAGCTAGGGGTCAGACCCCGGTGTCCCGGCGTGCCACCCCAGCATTCCCTTTGCCACCTTGGTGGCCCCTGCGTCCCCTGGGCAGCCCCTGCGCCAGGTACAAGACCCAGGTGTTACCGCGCGCAACCCCGGCAGCCCCTGCGCTCCTTGCGCTACCTCGGCATCCCCGGACGCACCCCGGCAGAGTCAGAGACCCCTGGGCGGCCCCTGCGTCACCCGGGTGGCCCTTGCACCAGGTTCCAGACGCCGGTGTTACCACGCGCCACCCCGGTAGTCCCTGTGCTCCTGGGCGACCCCTGCGCCAGGTACAAGACTCCATCGTTACCAAGTGCCACCCCGCCAGTCCCTGCGCTCCTGGGTGACCCCTGCGCCAGGTACCAGACACCGGCATCCACGTACGCAACTCCGGCAGCCCCTCGCCACCTGGGATCCCTCTGTACCCAGTATCAGACCCCGGGATGCCTGCGCGCAACCACAGCAGCCCCTGCGACACCTCGGTGGCCCCTGCATCACATGAGCGGCCCCTGCACTACCTGGGCAGCACCTGCGCCAGGTATCAGACCCCGGCGTCACCACGTGCAACCCCGGCAGTTCCTGCACCACCTGGTGGTCCCCTGCGCCAGATTCCAGACCCCGGCGTCCCTGCGTGCAACCCCGAAAGTCCTTGAGCGATCTGGGGTGCCCCTGTGCTAGGTACAAAACCCGGCATCACTGTGAGCAACCTCGGCAGGACCTGCGACACCTGGGTGGCCCCTGCGCTAGGTACAAGTCCACGGCGTCCCGCGTGCAACCCCGGAAGTACTTGCACCACCTGGGGTCCCCTGCGCCCGGTACCTGAATCTGGCGTCTTCGCGCGGAACGCCAGCAGTTCCTTCGCCACCTGGGCGACCCTTGCGCCAGGGACCTGACCCCGGCGTCCCCGCGCGCAACATCGGCAGCCCTTGCGCCACCTGGTCAGCCCCTGCAACATATACCACACCCGAGCGACCCACGTGCAAACCCGAAAGTCCTTGAGCCACCTGGTAGGCCCCTTTGCTAGGTACCAGACCCCGGCGTTACCGCGAGCCACCCCGGCAGGTCCTGTGCCAACTGTGCTGCCCTGTGCTAGGGGTCAGACCCAAGTGTCCCCGTGTGCCAACCCAGCAGTCCCTGCGCCACCTGGGCGGCCCCTGCATCCCCTGGGCGGCCCCTGCGACAGTTACAAGTCTCCGGTGTTACCGCGCGCAACCCCAGCAGCCCCTGCGCTCTTTGGGCGACCCTTGCGCCAGGTACCAGACCCCGGCGTCCCCGCGGGCAACACCGGTAACCTCTGTGACACCTGGGCGGCCCCTACATCACCTGAACGGCCCCTGAGGCAGGTACCAGACCCCAATGTCACCGCGAGCCACCTGGAAGGCCCTGCGACACCTTGGCTGCCCCTGCACCATGTTCGACACCCCGGCGTCCACGTGCACAACCCCTGATGCCCCTGCGCCTCCTGGGCGGCCCTTGCACCAGGTACCAGACCCCGGCGTCCTCGCGCTCAAAGCCAGCAGTTCCAGCGCCACCTGGGCGACGCCTGCACCAGGTACCTGACTCCGGCGTCCCCGCGCGCAAGCCCAGCGGCCCCTACGCCACTGGGCGGTCCCTGAACCATGTACCAGGTCCCGGCGTCCCCGCATGCAACCCCGAAATAACTTGAGCCTCCTGGGGGGCCCTTATGCTAGGTATCAGACTCCGACGTCACCGCAAAACATCCCGACAGCCCCTGCCACCTGGGCAGCCTCTGCGCTAAACCTCGGCGTCCACGCGTGCCACCCCAGCAGCCCCTGAGCCACCTGGGCGGCCACTGCACCCGGTATGAGACCCCGGCGCCCAAGTGCGCAACCCCGGCACCCATATGCCACCTGGGCTGCACCTGCGTCACCTGGATGGCCCTTTGGCCAGGTACCAGATGCCGGCGTTACCACGCGCAACCCCGGCAGTCCCTGGGAGAACCCTGCGCCAGGTACCAGACCCCAGCGTCCACGTACGCAACTCCGGCAGCTCCTGGCCACCTGTGCGCCCCCTGTAAAATTATCACACCCGGCATGCCTGTGCGCAACCGCAGCAGCCCCTGCGACACCTGGGCGGCCCTTGCATCACATGGGCGGCCCCTGCACCACCAGGGAGTCCCCTGCGCCAAGTATCACATCCCGGCTTCCCTGCGCACAACCCCAGCTACCCCTGCGCCACCTGGGCGGCCCCTGCGCCAGATACCAGACCCCAGAGTCCCCGCCGTAATCCCCAGCAGTCCCTGCTCAACCTGGGCGGCCCCTGAGCTAGGGGTCAGACCTCGGTGTCCCGGCGTGCCACCCCAGCATTCCCTGCGCCACCTGGGCGGCCCCTGCGTCACCTAGGTGGCCCCTGTGCCATGTTCCAGACGCTGGCGTTACCACGCGCCACCCCGGCAGCCCCTCGCCACCTGGGCGCCCCATGTGCCAAGAACCAGATCCCGGGATGCCTGTGCACAACCACAGCAGCCCCTGCGCCACCTGGGTGACCCCTGCATCACATGAGCGGCCCCTGCACTACCTGGGCAGCCCCTGCGCCAGGTATCAGACCCCAGAGTCAATGCTTGCAACCCTGGCAGTTCCTGCGCCACCTGGTGGGACCCTGCACCAGATACCAGACCCCGGCTTCCCCGCGTGCAACCCCAAAAGTCCTTGAGCGACCTGGGGTGCCCCTGTGCTAGGTACCAGATCCGGCGTCACCATTAGCCACCCCGGCAGGACCTGCGAAACCTGGGTAGCCCCTGCGCTAGGTACCAGACCCCGGCGTCCCCGCGTGTCACTCCGGAAGTCCTTGCGCCACCTGGGGGACCCCTGCGCCCCATACCTGACCCCTGCATCCTTGCAAGGAAACCCGGGAGTTCCTTCGCCACCTGGGCGACCCCTGTGCCATGGACCTGACCCCTGCGTCCCAGCGCACAACCCCGTCAGCCCCTGCGCCACCTGGGCTGCCCCTGCACCATATACCACACCCCAGCGTCCCCGCGTGCAACCCCGAAAGTCCTTGAGCCTCCTGGGGAGCCCCTTTGCTAGGTACCAGACTCCGGTGTCACCGCAAGCCACCCCGGCAGGTCCTGCACCAACTGTGCAGCCCATGCGCTAGGGGTGAGACCCAGGTGTCCCTGCCTGCCACCCCAGCAGTCCCTGCGCCACCTTGGCGTCCCCTGCGTCCCCTGGGTGGCCCCTGTGCCAGGAACCAGACGCCGGCGTTACCGCACACCACCCCAGCAGTTCCTGTGCTCCCTGGGGGATTCCTGCACCAGGTACCAGACCCCAGCATCCACGTACACAACCCCGGCAGCTCCTTGCCACCTGGGCGTCCCCTGTGCCAATTACCAGACCCTGGCATGACTGCGCACAACCGCAGCATCCCCTGTGCCACCTGGGCGGACCTTGCATCACATGGGCGGCCCCTGCACCACCAGGGAGGCCCCTGCACCAGGTATCACACCCCGGAAGTCCTGCGCACGCCAGCAACCCCTGCGCCACCTGGGCAGCCCCTGCGCCAGATACGAGACCCCGGCGTCCATGCGCGAAACCCTGGCAGTCCCTGCGCCATCTGGGCAGCCTCTGCACCCAGTACGAGACCCTGGTGTCCAAGTGTGCAAACCTGGCACCCCTGCTCCACCTTGGCTGCTCCACCTGTATCACCTGGTCGGCCCCTGCGTCCCCTGGGTGGCCCCTGTGCCAGGTACCAGATGTTGGCATTACCGCGCGCCACCCCGGCAGTCCCTGCGTTCCCTGGGCGAACCCTGACCCAGGTGCCAGACCCCGTCGCCCACGTACGCAATCCCGGCACCCCTCGCCACTTGGGCACCGCCGGTGCCAAGTACCAGACCCCTGCAGGCCTGAGAGCAACCTCAGAAGCCCCTGTGCCACCTGGGTGGCCCCTGCATCACACGGGCGGCCCCTGCACCACCTGGGCAGCTTCTGTGCCAGGTAATAGACCCCGGCGTCACGGTGTTCAACCCCGGCAGGCTATGCGACACCTGGGCGGCCCCTGAACCATGTACCAGAACCCGGCGTCCCCGCGTGCAACTCCGAAAGTCCTTCAGCCCCCTGGGGGGCTCCTGGGCTAGGTACCAGACCCCGGTGTCCATGCGTGCCACCCCAGCAGCCCCTGAACCACCTGGGCGGCGTCTGCACCCGGTATGAGACCACGGCGTCCAAGTGTGCAACCCCGGCACCCATGTGCCACCTGGGCTGCACCTGTGTCACCTGGATGGCCCCTGCGACAGGTACCAGACACTGGAGTTACCGCGCGCCACCTCGGCAGTCCATTTGCTCCCTGGGGTTGCACGCGGTGACGCCGGAGTCTGATACCTGGTGCAGGGGCCGCCCATGTGATGCAGGGGCCTCCCAGGTGGCCCAGTGGCAGTCCAGCTGGCACATGGGTGCCGGGGTTGCCCACTTGGATGCCGGGGTCTCATACAGGGTGCAGAGGCCGCCAAGGTTTCACAGGGGCAGCTGGGGTGGCGCGCGTGGACGCCAGGGTTTGGTACATGGTGCAGTGGCCACCCAGGTGGCATAGGGGATGCCGGGGTGGGGCGAGGAGACGCCGGGGTCTGGTACCTGTCACAGGAGCCGCCCAGGTGATGCAGGTGCAGACCAGGTGGCTCATGGGTGCCGGGGTTGCGCACTATGACGCCGGGGCTGCCCAGGTGGCTCAGGGGCTGCTGGAGTGGCACGCGTGGACGCTGGGGTCTAGCGCAGGGGCCGCCCAGGCGGATGGGGCTGCCAGGGTGTTTTGCGGTGATGCCAGAGTCTGGTACCTAGCACATGGGACCCCCAGGGGGCTCAAGGACTTTCGGGGTTGCACGCAGGGACGCCGGGGTCTGGTACATGGCTCAGGTGAGGCCCAGTGGTGCAGGGCCTGCCGGGGTTGCGCGAGGGGACGCTGGAGTCAGGTACCTGGCGCAGGGGTAGCCGAGGTGGTGCTGGAACTACCAGAGTTGAGTGCGAGGACGCCGGGGTCTGGTACTTGGTGCAGGGGCCTCCCAGGAGTCACAGGGGCATCAGGGGTTGGGCATGTGGACTCCTGGGTCTTGTACATGGTGCAGGGCCTGCCAAGGTGCCGCAGGGCATTTCCAAGGTGGCTTGCGGTGACGCTGGGGTCTGTTACCTGGCCCAGGGGCTGTCCAGGTAGTGCAGGGGCCGCTCACGTTATGCAGGGGCCTCCCAGGTGGAGCAGGGGCTGCTGCGGATGCGTGCAAACATCCCGGGGTCTAGTACTTGGCACAGGGGGTGCCCAGGTGGCCAGGGGCTGCCGGGGTTGCGTACGTGGATGCCGTGGTCTGGTACCTGGCGCAGGGGTCGCCCAGGAGCGCAGGGACTTCCGGGGTGGCGCGTGGTAACGCCGGAGTCAGGTACCTGGTGCAGGGGTCGTCCAGGGGCGCAGGGAATGCGGGCGTGGCGCGTGGTAACGCTGTCATCTGGAACCTGGTGCAGGGGCCAACCAGGTGAGGCAGGGGCTGCCCAGATGTCTCTGAGGCGCCAGGATTGTGCGCGGGGACGCCGAGGTCGCCCAAGGAGCCCAGGGAATGCCGGGGTTTCGCGCGGTAACACCTGGGTCTTGTACCTGGCGCAGGGGTCGCCCAGGAGCACAGGGACTGCCAGGGTGGCGCGTGGTAACGCCAGCGTCTGGAACCTGGCGAAGGGGCCACCTAGGTGATGCAGGGGCCACCCAGGTGTCTCTGAGGCTGCAGGGGTTGCGCATGGGGATGCCGAGTTCGCCCAAGGAGCGAAGGGGCTGTCGGGGTTGCGCGTGGTAACACCTGGGTCTTGTACCTGGCTCAGGGGCCAACCAGGGGACACAGGGGCCACCAAGGTGGCGCAGGGAATGCTGGGGTGGCACGCCGGGACACCGGGGTCTGACCCCTAGCTCAGGGGCCACCCAGGTTGCGCAGCGACTGCTAGGGTTTCGCGCGGGGACGCCGGGGTCTGGTATCTGGCGCAGGGTCCGACCAGGTGGCGCAAGGGTTGCTGGGGTTGTGCACAGGGAAGTCGGGGTGTGATACCTGGCGCAGGGGCCTCCCTGGTGGTGTAGGGGCCGCTCATGTGATGCAAGGGCCGCCCAGGTTTCGCAGGCACTGCTGCAGTTGCGCGCAGGCATGCCGGGGTCTGATAATTTTACAAAGGGCGCCCAGGTGGCGAGGAGCTACCAGAGTTGTGTACGTGGACGCTGGGGTCTGGTACCTGGCCCAGGGGTAGCCCAGGGACCACAGGGACTGCCGGGGTGGCACGCTGTAATGCTGGAGTCTGGTACCTGGTGCAGGGGCTTACCAGATGATGCAGGTTGAGCCCAGGTGGCACATGGTTGCCGGGGTTGTGCACTTGGGCACTGGGGTCTGGTACCTGGTGCAGGGCCGCCCAGGAGGCGCAAGGGGATCAGGGGTTGCGCATGTGGACGCTGGGGTCTTGTACATGGTGCAGGGGCCGCCAAGTTGTCGGAGGGCCTTCCGGATGGCTCTCGGTGACGTTGGTGTCTTGTACCTGGCTCAGGGGCCGTTCAGGTGATGCAGGGGCGGCCCAGGTGTCGCAGAGGCTACCGGGGTTGCCCGCGGGGATGCCGGGGTCTGGTACCTGGCGCAAGGGTCGCCCAAGGAGTGCAGGGCTGCCGGGGTTGGGCACAGTAACACCGGGGACTTGTAACTATCGCAGGGGCCACCCAGGGGATGCAGGGGATGCCAAGGTGGCGCAGGGACTGCTGGGGTGACACGCGGGGACACCTGGGTCTGACCCCTAGTGCAGGGGCAGCACAGTTGGCGCAGTACCTGCTGGGGTGGCTCGCGGTGACGCCGGGGTCTGGTACCTAGCAAAGGGGCCCTCCATGTGCTTCAAGGACTTTCGGGTTGCACGGGGGGATGCTGGGGTGTGGTATATGTGGCAGGGGCCGCCCAGGTGGCGCAGGGGCTGCTGGGGTTGCGCGCGGGGACGCCGGAGTCAGGTCCCTGGCGCAGGGGTCGCCCAGGTGGTGCAAGGACTTCCGGGGTTGCACGCGGGGATGCCAGGGACTTGTACCTAACGCAGGGGCCACCCAGGTGTCGCAGGTCCTGCCGGGGTGCCTCACGGTGACGCCGGGTCTGGTACCTAGCAACAGGGTACCCCAGGGCGCTCAAGGACTTTCGGGGTTGCACGCGAGGACGCCGGGGTCTGGTATCGGGCGCAGGGGACCACCAGGTGGCGCAGGAACTGCCTGGGTTGCACGTGGTGATGCCGGGGTCTGATATCTGGCGCAGGGGCTGCCCAGGTAGTGCAGGGTCCACTCATGTGATGCAGGGGCCGCCCAGGTAGCGCAGGGGCTGCTTCGGTTGCGCACAGGCATCCCGGGGTCTGGTACTGGGCACAGCGGGAGCCCAGGTGGTGAGGGGCTGCCGGAGTTGCGTACGTGGATGCCGGGGTCTGGTACCTGGCGCAGGGGTCGCCCAGGAGTGCAGGGACTGCCGGTGTGGCGCTTGGTAACGACGGAGTCTTGTACCTGGTGCAGGGGTCGCCCAGGAGTGCAGGGACTGCTGTAGTGGCGCGTGGTAATGCCGGCCTCTGGAACCTGTCGCAGGGGCCACCCAGGTGACGCAGGGGCCGCCCATGTGTCTCTGAGGCTGCCGGGGTTGCGCCCGAGGACGCCAAGGTCGCCCAAGGAGCGCAAGGGCTGCCGGGGTTGCGCGGGTAACAACTGGGTCTTGTACCTGGCGCAGGGGCCGCCCAGGGGACGTAGGGGCCGCCAAGGTGGCGTAGGGAATGCTGGGGTGGCACGCGGGGACACCGGGGTCTGACCTCTAGCTCAGAGGCCGCCCAGGTGGCTCAGGGAATGCCGGGGTTTTGCGCGGGGATGCCGGGGTCTGGTATGTGGCGCAGGGGACGCCCAGGTGGTGCAGGGGTTCCTGGGGTTGTGCGCAGGGATGCCGGGGTGTGATACCTGGCGCAGGGGCCTCCCTGGTGGTTCAGATGCCGCCCATGTGATGCAAGGTCTGCCCAGGAGGCGCAGGGGCTGCTGCGGTTGCGCGCAGGCATGCCGGGGTCTGGTAATTGGCACAGGGGTCGCCCAGGAGGCGAGGAGCTGCCGGGTTTGTGTACGTGGATGCTGGGGTCTGGTACCTGGTGCAGGGTTTGCCCAGGGAGCATAGGGACTGCCAGGGTGGCGCGCGGTAACTTCAGCGTCTCGTACCTGGCGCAGGGGCCACTCAGGGGATGCAGGAGCCGCCAAGATGGCGCAGGGACTGCTGGGGTGGCACGCGGGGCACCTGGGTCTGACCCCTAGCACAGGGGCAGAACAGTTGATGCAGGACCTACCGGAGTGGCTCGCGATGATGCCGGGGTCTGGTACCTAGCAAAGGGCCCCCCAGGTGGCTCAAGGACTTTCGGGGTTGCAGGTGGGGATGCTGGGTTGTGGTATATGGTGCATGGGCCACCCAGGTGGCGCAGGGGCTGCCAGGGTTGCGCCCGTGACGCTGGGGTCAGGTTGTTGGCGCAGGGTTCGCACAGGTGGTGAAGGAAATCCCGGGATTCCTCGCGAGGACACCGGGGTCAGGTACCAGGCGCAGGGGTTCCCCAGGTGATGCAAGGACTTCTGGGGTTGCACGCGGGGACACCAGGGTCTGGTACCTAGCGCAGGGGCCACCCAGGTGTCGCAGGTTCTTCCGGGGTGGCTCACAGTGACGCCGGGTCTGGTACCTAGCACAGGATCACCCCAGGTCGCTCAAGGACTTTCGGGGTGCACGCGGGGACGCCGGGGTCTGGTATCTGGCGCAGGGGCCCACCAGGTGACTCAGGAACTGCCGGGGTTGCACGCGGTGATGCCGGGGTCTGATACCTGTCCCAGGGGCTGCCCAGGTAGAGCAGGGACTGCTCATGTGATTCAGGGGCTTCCCAGGTGGAGCAGGGGCTGCTGCGGTTGCGCGCAGGCATCCCGGGGTCTAGTACTTGGCATAGGGGGAGCCCAGGTGGTGAGGGGCTGCCGGGGTTGCGTATGTGGATGCCGTGGTCTGTTACCTGGTGCAGGGGTCGCCCAGGAGCGCAGGGACTTCCGGGGTGGCGCGTGGTAACGCCGGAGTCAAGTACCTGGTGCAGGGGTCGCCCAGGGGCGCAGGGAATGCCGGCGTGGCGTGTGGTAACGCCGTCGTCTGGAACCTAGTGCAGGGGCCAACCAGGTGATGCAGGGGCCGCCCAGATGTCTCTGAGGCGCCGGGATTGCGCGCGGGGACGCCGAGGTCGCCCAAGGAGCTCAGGGAATGCCGGGGTTTCGCGCGGTAACACCTGGGTCTTGTACCTGGCGTAGGGGTCGCCCAGGAGCGCAGGGACTGCTGGTGTGGCGCGTGGTAACGCCGGAGTCTGGTACCAGGCGCAGGGGTCGCCCAGGAGCGCAGGGACTGCCAGGGTGGTGGGTGGTAACGCCGGCGTCTGGAACCTGGTGAATGGGCCACCTAGGTGACGCAGTGACCACCCAGGTGTCTCTGAGGCTGCAGGGGTTGCGCGTGGGGACGCTGAGGTCGCCCAAGGAGCGCAGGGGATGCCGGGGTTGCGCGTGGTAACACCTGGGTCTTGTACCTGGCTCAGGGGCCGCCCAGGGGACGCAGGGGCCACCAAGGTGGTGCAGGGTATGCTGGGGTGGCACGCCGGGACACCGGGGTCTGACCCCTAGCTCAGAGGCCACCCAGGTTGCGCAGGGACTGCCCGGGTTTCGCGCGGGGACGCCGGGGTCTGGTATCTGGCGCAGGAGCCGCCCAGGTGGCGCAAGGGTTGCTGGGGATGTGCACAGGGAAGTCGGGGTGTGATACCTGGCGCAGGGTCCTCCCTGGTGGTGTAGGGGCCGCCCATGTGATGCAAGGGCCGCCCAGGTTTTGCAGGCGCTGCTGCAGTTGCGCGCAGGCATGCCGGGGTCTGATAATTTTACAAAGGGCGCCCAGGTGGCGAGGAGCTACCGGGGTAGCATACGTGGACGCTGGAGTCTGGTACCTGGCGCAGGGGTAGCCCAGGGAGCACAGGGACTGCTGGGGTGACACGCTGTAATGCCGGAGTCTGGTACTTGGTGCAGGGGCCGTCCAGATGATGCAGGTGGAGCACAGGTGGCACATGGTTGCCGGGGTTGCGCACTTGGGCGCCGGGGTCTCATACCGGGTGCAGAGGCCACCCAGGTGGCTTAGGGGCTGCTGGGGTGGCACGCGTGGACGCCGTGGTGTAGCGCAGTGGCTGTCCAGGTGGCAGGGGCTGCCAGGATGTTTCGCGGTGACGCTGGGGTCTGGTACCTAACACAGGGGCCCCCCAGGGGGCACAAGGACTTTCGGGGTTGTACGCGGGGACGCTGGGGCCTGGTACATGGTTCTGGCACCACCCAGTGGCACAGGGACTGCCGGGGTTTTGCGCAGGGACGCCGGAGTCAGGTACCTGGCGCAGGAGTCGCCCGGGTGGTGCTGGAACTGCTGGGTTTGAGCGAGAGGACGCCGGGGTCTGGTACCTGGTGCAGGGGCTGCCCAGTAGGCGCAGGGGCATAGGTGTTGCGCACGTGGACACCAGGGTCTCTTAAATGGTGCAGGGCTGCCAAGGTGTCACAGAGCCTTCCAGCGTGGCTTGCGGTGACGCCGGGGTCTGGTACCTGGCGCAGGGGTCGCCCAAGGAGCACATGGGCTGCTGGGGTAGTGCGCGGTAACGCCGACGTCTGGTACATGGTGCAGGGCCGCCCAGGAGATGCAGGTGCTGCCCAGGTGGTGCAGGGGTGCCGGGGTCGCGCTCGTGGATGCCGGAGTCTCATACCGGGTGCAGAGACAGCCAAGGTGGATCAGGGGCTGCCAGGGTTGCAAGCGGGGACGCCGGGGTCTGGTACCTTATGCAGGGGTCACCCAAGGAGCGCAGGGGCTGCCGGGGTTGCGCGCGGTAACACTGGGGTCTTGTACCTGGTGCAGGGTCCGCCCAGGGGATGCAGGGGATGCCCAGGTGGCACAGGGGCTGTCGGGTTTGCTTGTGGGGATGCCGGGGTCTGGCACCGTGTGCTGGGTTTGCCAAGGTGGTGCAGAGACTGCTCGGGTGGCACGCGGGGACACCGGGGTCTGACCCCTAACGCAGAGGCCGCCCAGAAGGCGCAGGGACTGCCGGGGTTGCACGCAGGAACGCAGGGGTCTGTTACTTGACACAGGGTTCGCCCAGGGAGTGCAGGGACTGCCGGGGTGGCACGCGGGGACGCTGGTGTCTGGCATCTGGCACAGGGGCCACCCAGGTGGCGCAGGGGTTGCTGGGGTTGTGCGCGGTGACGCCGGGGTCTGGTACCTAGCACAGGGGACCCCCAGGTGGCTGAAGGACTTTCGGGGTTGACGTGGGGACGCTGGGGTGTGTTACATGATTCAGGGGTTGCCCAGGTGGCACAGAAACTGCCTGGGTTGCGTGCGAGGACGCCGGTGTCAGGTACCTGGCACAGGGGTCCCCCAGGTGGAGCAAGGACTCCGCGGTTGCACGCGGGGATGGCGGGGTCTGGTACCTGGTGAAGGGGCAGCCCAGATGGCAGTGGCTGCCAGGGTTTCGCGGGGGCACACCGGGATCTGGTACATGGCGCAGGCATCGCCCACGGAGCGCAGGGGCTGCCGGGGTTCCGCGCGGTAACAGCGGGGTCTTGTACCTGGTGCAGGGACCGCCCAGGGGACACAGGGGAAGCCCAGGTGGCACAGCGGCTGCCGGGTTTGCGCACGATGATGGCGGAGTATGGTACCTGGCGCAGGGGCCTCCCAGGTGGTGCAGAAGCCGCTCTTCTGATGCAGGGGCTGCCCAGCTGGCAAAGGGGCTGCTACGGTTGCGCTCAGGTATGCCGGGGTCTGGTACTTGGCACAGGGGGCCCCCAGGTGGTGAGGGGCTGCTGGGGTTGCGTACCTGGACCCCGGGGTCTGGTACCTGGCGCAGGGGCTGCCCAGGAGGCGCAGGGGCTGCCGGGGTTAAGCACGTGGACGCCGGGGTCAGGTACCAGGCTCAGGGGTCGCCCAGGTGGCGCAGTAACTACCGGGGTTGCACGTGGTGAACCCGGGGTCTGATACCTGGCGCAGGGGCTGCCCAGCTGGTGCAGGGGCCACCCAGGTGTCGCAGGAGCTGCTGCATTTGCTCTCAGGCATCCCGGGGTCTGGTACTCGGCACCAGGGGCGCCCAATTGGAGAGGGGCTGCTGGGGTTGCGTACGTGGACGCCAGGTTCTGGCACCGCACCTGGCGCAGGGGTCGCTCAGGGAGCGCAGGGACTGCTGGGGTGGTACGCAGGGACCCCAGGGTCTGGTATATGGCGCAGGGACCGCCCAGGTGGCGCAGGGCCTGCTGGGGTGGCTCGTGGTGACACCGGGTCTGTTACCTTACACAGGGTCCCCCAGGTGGCTCAAGGACATTCGGGGTTGCATGCAGGGACACCGGGGTCTGGTACATGGCACAGGCATCACCCAAGGACCGCAGGGGCTGCCGGGGTTGCGCGCGGTAACACCGGGGTCTTGTACCTTTTGCAAGTGCTGCCCAGGGGACGCAGGGGATACCAAGGTGGCACAGGGGCTCCCGGGTTTGCGCGGGATAATGCCGGGGTCTGGTACCTGGCGCAGGGGCCGCCCAGGTGGCGCAGTAACTGCTGGGGTTGCACGCGGTGACGCTGCGGTCTGATACCTGGCACAGGGGCAGCCCAGGTGGTGCAGAGGCCGCCCATGTGATGTAGCGGCTGCCCAGGTGGCACAGGGGCTGCTGTGGTTGCTCACAGGCATGCCAGAGTCAGGTACTAGGCACCAGGGGCGCCCAGGTAGCGAGGGCTGCTGGGGTTGTGTACGTGGACGCCGGGGTCTGGAACCTGGCAAAGGGGTCAACCAGGGAGTGCAGGGACTGCTGAGGTGGCTCGCGGTAAGGCCAGCATCTGGAACCTGGCACAGGATTCACCCAGGTGACACAGGTCTATCCCATGTGGTGCAGGGGTGCCGGGGTTGGGCACTTGTACGCTGGGATCTCGTACCGGTTGCTGTAGCCGCCAAGGTGGCTCAGGGGCTGCCTGGGTTGCGCGGGGTAACACAGGGGTCTTGGACCTGGTGCAGGGGACGCCCAAGGGACGCAGGGGAAGCCCAGGTGGCACAGGGGCTACCGGGTTTGCACGCAGGGATGCCGGGGTCAGGTACCTGGAGCAGGTGTTGCCCAAGTGGTGCAGGAACTGCCATTGTTGTGCGCGAGGATACTGGAGTTTGGTACCTAGCGCATGGGACCCCAGGTGGCGCAAGGACTTCCGGGGTTGCACGCGAGGACGCCCGGGTCTAATACCTGGCGCAGGGGTCGCCCAAGAAACGCAGTGGCTTCCGGGTTTTCACGCAGTAACACCGGGGTCTTGTACCTGGCGCAGGGGCCACCCAGGAAACGCAGGGATGCCTAGGTGGCACAGGGGATGCCAGGATTGCGCGTGGGGATGCAGGGGTCTGGTACCAGGCGCAGGGTCCGCCCAGGTGGCGCAGGGCCTGCTGGGGTGTTTCGTGGTGAAGCTGGGGTCTGGTACCAGCGCAGGGGGCCCCCAGGTGGCCCAAGGACTTCCGGGGTTGCACGTGAGGACGCCGGAGTCTGGTACTGGCGCAGGGACCGCCCAGGTGGAGAAGGGACTGCTGGGGTTGCGCGAGGGCACGGCGGGGTCTGGTACTTGGCGAAGGGGCAGCCCAGATGGCAGGGGCTGTTGGGGTTGCGCGCGGGGACGCTGGGTCTGGTATGTGGCGCAGGGGTTGCCCAAGGAGCGCAGGGGCTGCCGGGGTTGCGCGCGGTGACACCGAGGTGTTGTAACTGGCGCAGGGGACGCCCAGGTGATGTAGTGGCCTCCCAGGTGGCGCAGGAACAGCCGGAGTTGCAGGCGGTGATCCCGGGATCTGATACCTGGCGCAGGGCCCGCCCAGGTGGTGCAGGAGCTGCCCTTCTGATGCAGTGGCCGCCCAGGTGGCGCAGAAACTGCCGGGGTTGCACAAAAGTACGCAGGGGTCAGGTACCTGGCGCAGGGGTCCCCAGGTGGCTCAAGAACTTTTGGGGTTGCACGCGGGGACGCCGGGGTCTGGTGTCTGACGCAGGTGCCCCCCAGGTGTCGCATAGCCTGCCAAGGTTGCACGCGGGGACGACGGGGTCAGGTCCCTGGCGCAGGGGTCGCCGAGGTGGCGCAGAAACTGCCATTGTTGTGCACGAGGACGCCGGGGTCTAGTACCTAGCGCAGGGGACCCCAGCTGGCCCAAGGACTTCCGGGGTTGCACCTGCTGTGGTGGCACGCGGGGACACCGAGGTCTGACCCCTTGCGTGGGGGCCACACAGGTAGAGCAGGGCCTGCCGTTGTGGCTCGCGGTGGCGCCGGGTTCTGGTAGCTAGCACAGGTGCCCCCCAGGTGGCTCAAGGACTTTCGGGGTTGCACGCGGGAATGCCGGGGTCTGGTATGTGGCGCAGGGGCCAGCCAGGTGGCGCAGGAACTGCCAGGGTTGCATGCGGTGACGCCAGGGTCTGATACCTGGTGCAGGGGCCGCCCAGGTGGCTAAGGGGCTGCTGCGCTTGCACGCAGGTATGCCGGGGTCTGGTCCATGGCACCGGGGGCGCCCAGGTGGCGAGGGACTGCTGGGATTGTTTACCTGGACGCTGGGGACTGGTACCTGGCGCAGGGGTCGCCCAGGAAGCGCAGGGACTTCCGAGTTGGCGCGCAGTAACGCCGGCATCTGGTACTTGGCCGAGGTGCCACCCAGGTGACACAGGTGCAGCCCAGGTGGTGCAGGGGTGCCGGGGTTGCCCACTTGCACGCCGTGGTCTCGTACCGGGTGTAGAGGCCGCCAAGGTGGCTCAGGGGCTCCTGCGGTGGCGCGCGGGTACGCCGGGGTCTGGTACTTGGCACAGGGGCCGCCCAGTAGGCGCAGGGGCTGCCAGGGTTGTGCACGTGGACGCCGAGGTCTCGTATAAAGTCAGGGGCTGCCCAGGTGTCACAGGTGCTGTCCAGGTGTCGCAGAGGCTGCCGGGGTTGCGCACGGTGACGCCGGGGTCTGGTACCTAGCACAGGGTCCCCCCAGGTGGCTCAAGGACTTTCGGGATTGCACGTGGGCATGCTGGGGTGTGGTACATGATGCAGGGGTCTCCCAGGTGGCACAGGAACTTCCGGGGTTGCGCGCGAGATTGCTGGAGTCAGGTACCTAGCGCAGGGGTCCCCCAGGTGGCGCAAGAACTTCCGGGGTTGCACGCGGGGAAGCCGGGGTCTGATAGCGCAGGGGCACCCCATGCATCGCAGGGCCTGCCGGGGTGGCTCGTGGTTACGCAGGGGCCTGTACCTAGCACAGGAGCCCACTAGGTGGCTCAAGGACTTTCGGGGTTCCACGCGGGGTCGCCGGGGTCTGGTATCTGGTGCAGGGGCCACCCAGGTGTCGAATAGCCTACCAGGGTTGCTTGCAGGGATGTCGGTGTTGAGTACCTGGCGCAGGGGCTGCCCAGGTGACACAGGTGCAGCCCAGGTGGTGCAGGGGGGCCGGGGTTGCGCACTTGGATGCCGGGGTCTCGTACCGGGTGCAGAGGCCGCCCAGGTAGCTCAGGGCATCTGGAGTGGTGCGCGTGGATGCCGGGGTGAGGTACATGGTGCAGGAGTCTCCCAGGTGGTGCAGGGGAAGCCCTTGTGATGCAGAGGCCGCCCAGGTGGCACAGGGACTTCTGGGATTGTGCGTGGGGACGCCAAGGTCTGGTACCTGGCCCAGGGGCCCAGGAGGAACTCCCATTGTTGTGTGGTTCTGTCCAGGAGGAACTACCATTGTTGTGTGCAAGAACCCCGGGGTATGTTACCTAGTGCAATGGACCCCAGGTGGTGCAAAGAATTCCGGGGTTTCGCTCGAGGACGCCAGGGTCTGGTACCTGGCGCAGGCGCTGCCCAGGTTGCGCCGTGACAGCCGGTGTGGCACGTGAGATGGTGGGGATGGTACCTGGCGATGGGGCAGCCCAGTTGGCAAGGGCTGCCGGGGTTGCGCGCGGGGATGCCGGGGTTTGGTACCTGACGCAGGCATGCCCAAGGAGCGCAGGGGCTGCCGGGGTTGCACGCGGTAACACCGGGGTCTTGTACCTGGTGCAGAAGACACCCAGGGGAAGCAGGGGCCGCCCAGGTGGCACAGGGTCTGCCGGGTTTGGCGCGATGATGCCGGGGTCTGGTACCTGGCGCAGGGGACGCCCTGGTGGTGCAAGGACTCCGTGGTTGCACGCGGGGATGGCGGGGTTTGGTACCTGGCGAAAGGGCAGCCCAGTTGGCAATGGCTGCCGTGGTTTCGCTCGGGGACCATGGGATCTGGTACCTGGCGCACGCATCGCCCAAGGAGCGCAGGGGCTGTCGGGGTTGCGCGCGGTAACACTGGGGTCTTGTACCTGGCACAGGGACTGCCCAGGGGACCCACGGGATGCCCAGGTGGCACAGAGGCTGCCGGGTTTGCGCGCGATGATGCCGGTTTCTGGTACCTGGCGTAGGGGCCTCCCAGGTGGTGCAGGAACTGCCAGGGTTGCGCGCGGGGACGCCATTGTCAGGAACCTGGCGCAGGGGTCGCCCAGGTGGCGCTGGAGCTACTGGGGTTGAGCGCGAGGACGCCCGGGTATGGTTCCTGGTGCAGGGGCCGCCCAGAATGCGCAGGGGCATCAGGGGTTGCGCACGTGGATGCTGGGGTCTCGTACATGGTGCAGGGGCTGCCAAGTTGTCGCAGGGCCTTCCAGCGTTGCTTGCGTTGTTGCTGGGGTCTGGTACCTGACGCAGGGGCCGTCCAGGTGTCGCAGAGACTACCGGGGTTGCGCGCGGGGACGCCGGGGTCTGGTACCTGATGCAGGGGCCACCCAGGGTACGCAGGGGATGCCTTGATGGCATAGGGGCTGCGGGGTTTGCGCGCGGGGATGCCGGGGTCTGGTACCTGGCGCACGGGCCGCCCAGGTGACGCAGGTGCATGCCAGGTGGCGCAGGGGGGCTGGGGTTGCACTTGGTCGCCGAGGTCTCGTACCGGGTGCAGAGGCTGCCCAGGTGGCTCAGGGCCTCTGGAGTGGCTTGCGTGGACGCCTGGCTCTGGTACATGGTACAGGAGCCGCATAGGTGGCGCAGGGTCGACCCATGTGATCCAGAGGCCGCCCAGGTGGCACAGGGACTTCTGGGGTGGCACGCGGGGATGCCGGAATCTGGTACATGGTGCAGGGGCCGCCCAGGAGGCCCAGGGGCTAGCGGGGTTGCTCACGTGGAAGCCAGGGTCTTGTACATGGTGCAGGTGCTGCTCAGGAGTCGCAGGGGCCTCCCAGGTGTTGCAGTGGCTGCCGGGTTTGAGCACGGTGACGCTGGGTTCTGGTACGTAGCAAAGGGGCCACACATGTGGCTCTAGGACTTTTGGGGTTGCATGAGGGGACGTTGGGGTGTGGTACGTGGTGCAGGGGCCGCCCAGGTGGCGTAGGGCCTGCTGGGGTTGCTTGCGGGAACGCCGGGTTCAGGTACCTGGCACAGGGGACCCCAGGTGGTGCAGTGACAGCTGGGATTGCGCGCGAGGACGACGGGGTCTGGTACCTGGCGCAGGCGTCGCCCAAGGAGCACAGGGCTGCCATGGTTGCGCGCGGTAACACCGGGATCTTGTCTCTGTCGCAGGGGGCGCCCAGGGGACGCAGGGGATGCCCAGGTGGCACAGGGGCTGCCGGGTTTGCGCGCGATGATGCCGGGGTCTGGTACTTGGCGCAGGGGCCGCACAGGTGGCGCAGTAACTGCCGGGGTTGCACGCGGTGACGACAGGGTCTGATACCTGGCGCAGAGGCCGCCCAGGTGGTGCCGGGGCCGCCCTTGTGATGCAGGGGCTGCCCAGGTGGCGCAGAGGCTGCTGCTGTTGCTCGCAGGCATGCCGGGGTCTGGTATGTGTCACCGGGGGCGCCCAGATGCTGAGGGGCTGCCGGGGTTGCGTACGTGGATGCAGAGGTCTGGCATTTGGCGCCGGGGTCACCCAGGGAGTGCAGGGACTGCCAGGGTAACACGCGGCAACACCGGCATCTGGTACATGGTGCAGGGGTCCCCCAGGTGGCGCAAGGATTTCTGGAGTTGTACGGTGGGACGCCAGGGATGGGTACTTAGCGTAGGGACCCCCCAGGTGTCGCAGGGCCTTCCGGTGTGGCTCGCGGTGACACCGGGGTCTGGTACCTAGCACAGGAGCCCCCCACGGGGCTCAAGGCCTTTTGGGCTTGCACGCGGGGACGCCGCTGTCTGGTACATGGTTCAGGGGACGCCCAGGTGTCGCATAGCCTGCCGGGGTTGCACGCGGGGACACCGGGGTCAGGTACCTGGCGCATGGGTCGCCCAGGTGGAACAGGAACAGCCATTATTGTGCGCGAGGACGCCGGTGTCTGGTACCTAGCGCAGTTGACCCCAGGTGGCGTAAGGAATTCCGCGGTTGCCCGCGACGACGCCGGGGTGTGGTACCTGGAGCAGGGGCAGCCCAGGTGGCGCAGTGACTACCGGGGAGTCGCGCTGAGACGGCGGGGCCTGATACCTGCAAAGGGGCAGCCCAGTTGGCAGGGGCTGCTGGGGTTGCGCGTGGGGATGCCGGGGTTTGGTACCTGGCTCAGGAGTCTCCGAAGGAGCGCAGGGGCTGCCGGGGTTTCGCGCGGTAACACCGGGGTCTTGTACCTGGCGCAGAGGTCGCCCTGGGGATGCAGGGGACGCCCAGGTGGCACAGGGGATGCCAGGTTTGTGCGCGGGGATGCTGGGATCTGGTACCTGGCACAGGTGCTGCCAAGGAGGTGCAGAGACTACTGGGGAAGCATGCGGGGCACCGGGGTCTGACCCCTAGATTAGAGGCCGCCCAGGTGGCGCAAGGACTGCCGGGGTTGCACACGGGGACGCCGGGGTCTGGTACTGGCACAGGGGCAGCCCAGGTGGCACATTGCCTGCCGGGGTGTTTCGCGGTGACGCCGGGGTCTGGTACCGAGCACAGGGGCCCCCCAGGTGAACTCAAGGACTTTCGGGGTTGCACGTGGCGACACCAGGGTCTGGTATCTCGCACAGGGCCACCCAGGTGTCGCAGGGCCTGCTGGGGTTGTGCGCGGGAACGCCGGGGTCTGGCACCTGGTGTAGTGGTTGCCCAGGGAGCGAAAGGACTGCCGGAGTGGCGCGCTGTAACGCTGGCATCTGGTATTGGCACAGGGGCCGCCCAGGTGACGCAGTTGCAGCCCAGGTGGTGCAGGGGGGCCGGATTTTCGCACTAGGATTCCGGGGTCTCGTACCGGGTGCAGAGGCCACCCAGGTGTCTCAGGGGCTGCTTTTGTGGCATGCGTGGATGCCGGGGTGTGGTACATGGTGCAGGAGCCGCCCAGGTGGCGCAGGGGCCGCCCATGTGATGCAGAGGCCGCCGAGGTAGCACAGAAACTTCTGGGGTGGCGCGCGGGGCCGCCGGGGTCTGGCCCTTGGCGCAGGTGCCGCCCAGGAGGCGCACGAGCTGCCGAGGTTGCGAAAGTGGATGCGGGGTCTCGTATATGGCGCAGGGGCCGCCCAGGTGTCACAGAGGCTGCCGGGGTTGTGCGGGATGATGCTGTGGTCTGGTACCTAGCAGAGGAGCCCCCTAGGTGGCGCAAGGACGTCCGGGGTTGAGCACAAGGACGCCGGGGTCTGGCACTGGCGCAGGGACCACCCAGTTGGTGCAGGGACTGCCGGGGTGGCGCGTGTGGTAGGCGGAATCTGGTACCTGGTGAAGGGGCATCCCAGTTGTCAATGTCTGCCGGGGTTGCGCGCGGAGACGCCGGGGTCTGGCACCTGGTGCAGGGTCTGTCCAGGGATGCAGGGGACGCCCAGGATGCACAGGGGCTGCCGGGTTTGCGCGTAGGGATGCAGGGTCCTGGTACCTGGCGCAGGGGCCGCCAAGGTGGGGTAGGGACTGCTGGGGTGGACAGTGGGGATACCGGGGTCTGGTATCTGGCACAGGGGCCACCAAGGTTGCGCAGGGCCTGCCGGGGTGGCTCGTGGTGATGCCGGGGTCTGGTACCTAGCACAGGGTCCCCCCAGGTGGCTCAAGGACTTTTGGGGTTGCACGCGGGGATGCCGGGGTCTGGTATCTCCCGCAGGGGCCGACCAGGTGGCGCAAGGACTTCCGCGGTTGCACGCGGGGACGGCGGGGTCTGTTACCTGGCAAAGGGGCAGCCCAGTTGGCACAGGAAATGCCACGGTTGTGCCCGAGGACGCCGGAGTCTGGTACCTAGTGCAGGGGACTCCAGGTGGCGCAAGGACTTCCGGAGTTGTGCGCGAGGACGCCGGGGTCTGGTACTTGGCACAGAAGCCCACCAGGTGACGCAGGTGCAGCCCAGGTGGCACAGGGGTGCCGGCGTTGTGTACTTGAATGCCAGGGTCTCGTACCGGGTGCAGAGGCTGCACAGGTGTCTCAGGGGCTGCTGGGGTGGCGTGCGGAGACGCCGGGGTATGGTACATGGCGCAGGGGCCGTCCAGGAGGCGCAGGGGCTGCCGGGGTTGTGCACGTGGACGCCGGTGTCTCGTACATGGCGCAGGGGTTGCCTAGGTGTCGCAGGGGTCGTCCAGGTGTCGGAGGGGCTGCCGGGGTTGCGCGCGGAGACGCCGGGGTCTGTTACCTAGCACAGGAGCCCCCCAGGTGTCTCAAGGACTTTCGGGGTTGCACGCGGGGATGCTGGGGTGTGGTACATGGTGCAGGGGTCGCCCAGGTGGCACACGGCTTCCAGGTTTGCGCGCGATGATGCCGGGGTCTGGTATCTGGCGCAGGGGCCGCCCAGATGTCGTAGGAAATGCCGGGGTTGCACGTGGTGACGCCGGGTTCTGATACCTGGCGCAAGGGCAGCCCAGGTGTCTCAGAGGGTTGCGTGCGGTGACGCTGGAGTCTGGTACCTAGTACAGGGGCCCCCCAGGTGGCTCAAGGACTTTCAGGGTTGCACGCGGGGAAGCTAGGGTGTGGTACATGGTGCAGGGGTTGCCCAGGTGGTGCAGGAACTGCTGGGGTTGCGTGGGAGGACTCGGGTCAGGTACATGGCGCAGGCGTCCCCCAGGTGGCTCAAGGACTTCCGCGGTTGCACGCGGGAATGGAGGGGGCTGGTAACTGGCGTGGTGGCCCAGTTGGCAGGGGCTGCCGGGGTTGCACGCGGGGACACCGGGATCTGGTACCTGGCGCAGACGTCGACCAAGGAGCGCAGGGGCTGATGGGGTTGCACACGGCAACACCGGGGACTTGTACCTGGCGCAGGGCCCGCCCAGGGGACGCAGGGGCTGTTGGGGTTGTGTACTTGGACGTCGGGGTTTGGCACCTGGCGCAGGGGTCGCCCAGGGAGCGCAGGGACTGCCGGGGTGGCGCGTGGTAACGCCGGCGTCTGGTACTTGGCACAGGGGCCTCCCAGGGGGCACAGGGGCTGCCGGGGTTGCTCACGTGGACACCGGGGTCTCGTATATTGTCAGGGGCCGCCCAGGTGTCGCAGGGGCCGCCCAGGTGTCGCAGAGGCTTCCGGGGTTGCGCGCGGTGACGCCAGGGTCTGGTACCTAGCATAGGGTGCCTCCAGGTGGCTCAAGGACATTCGGGGTTGCTCGCAGGGATGCCGGGGTCGGTATCTGGCCCTTGGGCCGCATAAGGAGCTCAGGAGCTGCCGGGGTTGCACGCGATAACACCGGGGTCTTGGACCTGGCGCAGGGGCCGCAAAGGGAAGCAGGGGACGCCCAGGTGGCACAGGGG
>PVJS01012850.1:11175-43241 GCA_004027185.1 Glis glis | reverse complement strand
CACCACCACCACCACCACCACCACCAGACCCAAGAGTTGCTGACCTTGGAACCAAGAGAAAAAAAGGACTCAAATTCCCAGAAGCAGTCAAACCAGAAAGGCCTTGATAAATATGCTAGGAGGCATGCCAGCATACATGTGTGCAAATGTGTTTGGGTATAAATAAAATTTTAAGCAAAATATGCTCAATTATTTCAGTCTGATCAAAAAGAATTTAACTTTAGGCATATAAGCTATGTAATGATCCTTTAAAAAGGAATTCAACTCTTGCACACTGTACTGCTGCCAAGCTACATTTCAGCATCGTATTAAACACGATCTGCATATATTAAACACACATAAATGACATCCACCTTCACAAACAGTTATTCTAAACCATAATCAAGTGTATAGAATAGGAAAGTTGGGGCACAGACCACTTAATTGTCTCCTTACAAATGTTGTTTGCAAGTGTTCAACCCTGGAGTTGACAGTATATTTCCTGAAATGTTCGTTGGCAGAAAAACCCTTTGGAGGCTTTACAGGTACCTCAGTGTCAAAGCATGCACGCATTTAACTTAAATTCAACTACAAGGGAGAGGGGGAAGGCAGGAAAACAGGAACGTGGTGGGGAAATTCCACTGGCCATTCCCCTCAGTCTAGGCCTGATACCGGTTCTCATTTATGTCATGGTATGGGGATCTGACTGTGGCAGGGTCTTTTCTAGTGTTTAACAAAATGTACTTTCTCCTACAACGTGGTCGTACCTCATCTGATGCTCAAAGACAAAGTGATATTTCAACACTGGAGGAAATTCTGGCAGTGTTGAGTTCACAGGGAGGTGGATTTTATGGGCAATTTAACAGGCTTTCTAGGATAGCTTTGACTAGACATAATTTTTGCCTCATGTACTAAGCTTAGAATTTAATTGCCTTAAAATGGGGGTTCGCTGTGCACCATTCTTGGCACAGAGTTGCTTCACCTTTACTCAGAAGGAACTTATATTATTGTATTTCAGTTTACAAAAACTTGAAAATCATGTTATCTCATAAGATGTTGGGGAGATCATCTTATATATGGAAGACATTAATACAAGCAAAAAAAACTTTGCACGTTTCCAGGGGTCTTAATCTATTACATTTATACCCTCTGAAACATTGTTTAAATCTGAGCTCATTAGATGTTTGTTTATATAACCTGTAGACAAGAAACAGGAAAACCTTTACATGGAATTTGCTTACCTCTCCAGAAATGTCTATGGTATGAAGCTAAGCTCTTGAACAAAGAACACATGCACCCTCTCACACACAAACTTTTTTCTACTAAAGATCATATGATCTCAAAGCCTAAACATTCTTCTGGAACATAAAACCAGAATTTATATCCTGGAACTTGCAGATATGGGAGTGATGCCTAGAAAAACAAACATGTTTTCTTTAATTAGTCCTTAAGGAAAAGAAAGACAACTGGAAATTAATATTGTTGGTTTAAAAATGCAATAGAAAACATGGTTCATATATGTGAAGTAAATCTGAATTTGCACAGTGCTTTAATCCAAATAAAAAGTATAAAAACAAGAAAAGAGCAGTTGATTCACTATACAAGGGTTGGTTCAATTACTGGTTTTGATTAGTTTATATTTTTTTGCTCATATTTAAACTCCTACTAGGCTGATCATTGAAAATATCATATAACTGGAGTCACATAATATTAACATGATTACTTCATAGAGATAGCTGCTCCAAGACAATCAGCTCAGTCAGGGCAACTTTCCTTTCAATTGCCTTTGCTGAAAAGTTGCATAAACATCCCAGGCCAGTTAATTCTTTCCATGGGCTTTAAGCCTCATTGACATGCAGATGAAGCCTGATCAAATGACAAGCCTGGGAGCCAAGTGAAGTGAGTGAGTCCACCCGCACAGGCGCAAAAATGGTGGGCACTGTAGCCTGCAAGCCCAGAGGAGCACCCGCAAGAACTCTGCTCTCATCACAGCCTCTCTGGAAGATCAGGACCTCTCTTGAAGCATATCAAACTACTCAATTCTCAAGACGTTCTTCCTAGAACACAATGAAACATGCAACAAGTAGAAGAGGAAAGGAAATCCAGCCTGCACCTTAACAAAAGGAAATAATTGTATTTCAAGTAGGAAGATTAAAGTAAATCAAGGAAATGCAACCTCAAGAGTCTCCTGGGGACAGGCATAGGTCACTTAAATGAGTAAGTTGGAAGACCAGAATTCTAAAGTCTGTGAGTGCAGGGTCTGGCTGGGTCCATCTGATTCCCAGAATATTCTGGTGCGCTGTGCCATGTCTGGGACATGGTATGTGTGCAATATACATGTATCCTGTGAGTTAATAAATGTTGTCATTGAGTAGCTGTGCAGTTTTCAGTAATCACAATCTCTGGGGAGTTCCTTTCTTCAGCTCTAAAATGTGGTGGTTGGGTTAGACCTGTGGTTTTCAGATTGGCTTAGTCCTACCCCATCTCCATCTTGGGCCCTCCCTACAAACCATGCTGTAACTACACCAACTTTTTTTTTTTACTCCCAATTATCTCATAACTGTTACTATTTGGAGCTTTTTGTTGAAGGGTATTCAATTCACAATTGGATAGCTTAATGAATTTTCACAAATTGAAGCCATCTCCCTCCTGTCCCATTCAGTCACCATCTCCCTTCTCCCAAATCAAAAGTAGTTGTAAGCACCATCCTGAATCCCAACATAAGAGAATGGTTTGCCTCCTTAACTTTTACATGTAAAAGGAGTCACACAGGATGTACTCTTACATTTTTTTCCTTTTGTTCAACATACTGTTTAGAAGATGCAACCATACTGTCATGTATACTTGTTGATTCTTTCCAGCTCTAAAATTCTCCTGATGCTAATGACTAACCCAATAAGTAAGAAAAAACTACTTTTGAAAACATCCAATGCAATATAATCAGTCACAGTAATGAAAAGAACCATAAGCAGGAAGACTAGGCAAGGTCGTCTTTGTCTATGTTATATGTGTAGTCAAGGGTTCCCGATGCAGACAGGGTTCTATACCTACCGGAGATGAATAATGGAAGCTCATGATGATTCAAAAAACTGTCCTAAAGTTTCCAGGAGTTCATGGTTCTAATGATGTGTTCAGTTACAGTCATGGTATATCAACTGTGAATAACCAAACGTTTATCTGTGAAACAAGGTGATTTCAAGAAGCCTGTAACTCATTCGCATGAAGATAACAAAAAATAAATGTTTGCTTAACAAATGGACTAACACAAGGAGCCCAAAGTTCTCTTCTGATGTTGTGTCATTTGCTCACACAATTAATGATTTCTTTCTTAATGTGAGGCTTATAAATGTGAGAATTCAAAAGCCTGCTCCTTTTTACAGGTTTGTAGAAAGCAAGAATTATCTGAAATCTTAGGTTAAAAAAAACTCAAACAAAATTAAAAACCTCCCAGAACCTTTTTGTAGTGGGGAACTATTTTCCCATGCCTATGTTAAACTATGGGGGGAAAAAAGGTTTCTAATGAAGATTTATGATGCAACACAATCATGCAATAAAATCACTGGAACCCCGCATTTTTGCAATTTGTCCTTCAGCAAGAGGAGTAGAAAACTCAGTTATCAGGGAAGATAGCTTGGCCAAATAAATGATTTTAACCTTACTAATGAGAGCTCAAAAGAAACTCTAAGAATATCTAAGTAGCTGTTAAATCTATGGATATTTTTACAAAGATGGCTTAGTAAAAAGTTTTAAAAATCACTAGAAGCTTTGTAAAGACCTTGGCAATGGCTATGTGAGCAGTGTTATGATCTTCTTTGATGACAATGTAGAGCTGATAACATAAGGAACTCATTTTCTGGGAGGGTCTGCATGAAATCTGATAAGAGGAGCAGAGATGATAAGTGACTCTCACTGAAAATACCACATGTACCAATTCAATCCACTTGTGAAAACACCATTTACAAACACTGAGCATCCAAGATTTTGAAAACTGCATTTTGCTGGTCATTGGTAAGCTTCGTGGCTTTTAAGACAGAAATAGGTAAGTCAGACATGGCCAGCCTCCTAGAGGATATCAGTGGGTGAGGTCAGAGCCCCCAGCTTTTTGGAAGACTCAAGGTCATCATCACTGATAGACCCCTCCTTCTGAGAAGGCCATCATCTGGTCTTCTGGTACACAGCTGACACACTGTATACAAACTCATTTGGTTTAGGTTTGAGTTGGCCAAATCTGCTAAGCAGCCAGCCTTCCCCATGAGGTCAGTGCAAACATCCCAGTTACAGCTGGAAGCAAACACAGACGGAACATGTTGCATGTTGCTGATTAGTGCCCTTCGCCAAAGCCTGTCTGGGTCCTAATGGCATTAAATCCAAAACAAAAAAAGCTGCTCACTGACTATGCTAACTGTACAACCTCTGCAGAAGAAATAGCATGTCTTTAATCAGTTCATATTCTTAATTTTCCTCCAAGATCAAATGAGTACATCTATTCATGGGGAAAGAAGACAGAAAATGATAGAACATATTACAAAATGGAATTTAGACAGGACAGAAAAAGCCTGAAAAGGGGTAACATGTTTATACATAAGAGAACATAAATTAAGTGTGCTGAATCAGTAGGAAAATGTTGGAGGTAGTAGAGGTAGAGTAAGATTTGATTTGGGTTTTAATAACTAATATGCTCGACACATTTCATGTTTCTAAAAGTAGTCTTTAAGATTAAAGAAAGTCATCAGCATTCTATCAGCAAAAAAAAAAAAAAAAAAAAAAAAAAATACTGGCTGTCTTAGCTGTGACATGGTCTTTGATCCGGCTTCTGCTAAGCCTCTTTCTAAAGAAATCCCTTAATACCACCCCTGTCTATTCTCACTTCATCATGAACATCCTCATCTCTTACACCTTCTCTTCATCCCCCTCCCCATCTGAGGGCCTCTTTTGTCAGGCTGTGCTGGGAAGCAGCCTGCAGGTGACTTGAGAGACCTGCCTTATGGTCTTACCATACACATTCTGAGACCTTTAGGTTTTGTTACACATGTAAGTACAAAAAAGCTAAAATAATTTAGTTTTTGCCCCCAAGCCCTTGTAAGTAAGGTTGGTCAGCAATAAGCTGTGAGTCAGAGTCTGAGCTGAAAACCAGAGAAGTGATTTATAAGACTTTCCCCATAATAAATATTGATTTATGCAAAACTCTTTAATCCTAGTAAGCCGTTTGTGAGGCATTATTTGTGCACAAAAGGAAAGCATAAACCCAAATGATAATGCCTACTTAGTATGTGTTGAAGTGAAATAACAATATTTTAAAATTATATCATCCCAACTTTTAAAAAGTCCATTAGTTGAGACTAATTCTGGGAGACTGACTTAAGAAAGAAGAAATGATCATCTTCTACATTTGGATGTAATTTAATTACCTCTGATGTCTCTTTCCTCTGAACATAAAGATCAGTCAACTTATTTATTACAAATCTTTTCAGTTGGGATGGAACCCTAAATTCAGATAGTACCACAGTTAAGTTATTCCAAATGTAGAAATGTGACAAAGCTAAGAAAATGCAATTCTTGAAATAAATCTGCATAAACTTTTATTTAAATGAAACTCTGAGATTGTTTCTACCATTATCCCCTTGTCCATCATTTCCTAACTGAGAAAGAACTTACTGAGTGTCTCTCTAATATAAGCATATTATAATATCCATGTAGGGAGAAATACAATATAGCTGTTCTTTCCAAGGAACATTAAGCTGATGGGGATACACACTAGGGAAGTTCAGAGATGATGCAATGACTGGCCAGGAAGGGCTATGAGACTACATGAGTAGGACACCCAAGGGCAGAGAAGAGTCCCATCAAAAGCATGAGTAGCTCAGTGGTAGAATGTTCCTGGGCTCAATCCCCAACACAAAAAAAAGAAAAAAAAAGAAAGAAAAAAAGCATTATTTCATGATGAATCACCACTTATTTAGGAAATAAAGTATACATTTGCATGGCAAGGGTAGGATGTTCTATGGGATGGCACAGTCATGAGTTTGAGGAGGTCCTGCCTAGCAGGTCCTCAGTCTCCCAGAATGAAGAGCACCTTGATGTTTTCTCTAAAGATAGCAAAAAAGAGCAGAAACAAATTGAAGAAATACCTAATTCAAAATTGAGAAATTAGTTATCTTTTTTAAGAATTTTCTGATTCTTGTCAATAAGGATCTAATATGTTGTTACTGCTTTTTTTAAGTTGATTTATATATGGGAAACCCTTAGAAGTTTTCAAAACATTAAAACAGTGTGGGTAGGATACAAATCATATCTGCATTATATCTTAAGGTGCAAAAGTCAATGCTGGGAGTGTTAAGGCCCTTTGTGTGTACTATCAGTGACATTCACTAGAATCTCATGCAAAGTTTTAAAAGATGTTCGTTTCAAGCTCTATTCCCCCAGAGATTCAATTGTTTTTGGCTGGGACTTGGGCTTCAGTATTTTTACAGATTCCTCAGTTAATCTTAATGTATGACCAGCATTGAGAATTGCTGGGCTAAACAAATATTCTAAAAAGAGACAAATACATAGTGTGGAGTTTAAAGGGAGGGGCAAACTGAGACACATTCTATTCATAATTCATAGTGATAGAAAATTCATATTTGTAGCTTTATTCCAGAGGTCTTTATTATTAGAGAATAGCAGACAAGGGTCAGTTTCTTAAGTTCACTAGAAATTATATCACAAGAAACAAAGTTTAAACTATAATTGCAACTGTCAACTGGATTAAAGACTTAATCAAGTGTTGATTTTTCAGAACATGGTATTTTTCATACAAAACAATAATAGGTCAACCTAGACTAGAGCTATTATTGTTAAAATACTCAAAAGTCATCAATTTTACCAAGAGCTTCTCTTATTCTTTGATTCTAAAATCATTCTCATATGAAACATCTACTTATGTCCTCATCCATTTTTGTACTCTCATTTTCAATTGTTCATTGGTCTAACTCTGCTAACTCCTCATTTACCAATGGGTTTACATGTGATAATGGCAGTTTTTCAACATCAATTTCTTTGAATTAAAGAATTCTTGCAATTTGCTTTGTTATACAGATTATATATATTATATATATAACATTGTATTTTTGCATTAAATTATTGTAAACACCTTAGAATCAGGCCCAAACTGATGAACAGAAACATTAGCATGATGGAGTTTTATTTTATTTTTTTCTTTTGCAATGGGGATCAAACCCAGGGCCTCATGCATGCTAGGCAGGTACTCTACTGTAAAACCCTAGCTTGATAGGGTTTTGGAAGATGATTACTTTTATAACTAGTTACTTCATCAGTGAATATTTATGATCTCTTATGAAAACTTACCTTGTAATTGAACTGTGTGGACTCAGGTGATGTGGGCAGGGTGCCTGTCACCATACCACTTATTCAAGAGCTTCAAGATAATAGGCAATAGTGACTGCCTAGTCCATAAAGTTCCACAAAGCTGTTGGCTTAAACTTTTTTTTTCTTTTTGTGCAGTGTTGGAGATCAAACTGAGGGCTTGTGCATGCTAGGCAAATACCCTACCACTGAGCTACACCCTCAGCCCTATAGATCTTTCTTTTTTTCTCTAATGAGCAAAGATGTCTATCAATAAGAAGGAATAAACTTTACAAATAGTTGTTTCTGTGATTCCCATTTTTAAACAATATATAAAATACTGGGAATTAAAAATTTCAAGTTGTAACTCAATCATTATATTTTCATTTATTATATTATTATATTTTGATGAAAGATAAATATCCTTTGAAATATGAAAGGGGAAAATCCCAGTAATCAGAACAAAATTCAAGTATCATCAATATTTGTAGCATATTTTAGACACTGAAAATCACTATTGATTTAAGAGATAAAATAAGATATATATACATATATATCTTAGTTTGCTCATAACATGGTTTATACAGATATATGTATACATATATACATATATATACATATAGCTTAGTTTGCTCATAACATGGTTGGTAATGGTGAAGATACAAAGGCCAAGAAAAATTAGGAAATATAAGGGGAAATACATTTACTTGTGATTTTTTTAAATCAAAAATATCATCAGAGGAAAAATCAGGATGAGTGTTTCCCAAATTCAACTTTGCCCTCCCTTGAAGAGCTTCACAATTCTATTTTGGAGGGGGGAAACATATTTCTTCATTTCATAATAGTCTCATAATTAGACAAATAATAAGGTTCTTATTATTCAAGTGTGCCATGTTGAATGTATTGTTTTAGTTTAAAATGTGAAGAATTTCTGGAGATCCAAAACTTAATTAGAAAGGAGACAAAGGAAAATCATACCTACACATGTGTAGCAGTGCCAATGACGTTCAAATTACCTGGAGTAACAGAACACATTTTAACATGGCTATGGTTATGGTTTTAGCACGATTTACACACTTGCACATACACACATGCACATATACAAACACAAACATCCACACATGATTGTTATCTTTGCTGTCTGGCCTCAAGCACAGAAGCCTGTCCTGTCAAGAGAGAAAAAAATCATTCCCTGAAGCATTCCCACAACTGGTCAAAGAAAGCAGAGCTGGTAAACAGATGTTCTTTGTGGTAAAGATGTAATGATGGCCACTTTATCCCAGCAAGCTTTGAAAAGCATTTCTCACATAGACCTTCCAAAAAGCTGTAACATATTATGGATGACAAAGATTCAGTCTATCTTTTCAAATAATGTGTGGGTAAAATGAAGAAAGGCAAATAACACTGGCTTCCTGAAGGATCTACTGAAGCACACGCTTTTTGCTCCAGATGCATTAGAACACTGGGTTATCTCTAATGGTAAAAAAAACTTACTAATTCACATCTGGGAATCATCCTGCAAAGCTTGCCTCAAATTCTGCTTTAATTATTTGGTAATATAGTTAATGTGATGGAAAAAAAGCCCTACACAATCTAGTGACAACTGCTTTCATTACATTCATAATTATATCCATATCATTAGAGTCTCATAATCTTACAGTTCAAATATCTTAGTCAAAATTATTACTTTTATGTAGCTACTAAAAGGTTTTTAAATTGACTTCTTGGCTTTATACTACTGTGAAATGGACATGTCAAAATACTTGCAAATAGATCATTTCAGCCCTACTCTCATTTACCCCAATTCCTATAAGTCATTAGAAATGAATGCTAGAGTCCTTATTCAACGATTAGGAGAAAGTTGCATACTAATGGGTCTACTGATTCAGCTGTCTATATCATCTTTAATTTTACAGCTCTAAAGCTCTAGTAGTCCATGAATCTATTCTTTGCAACAGACATGATCTAATTGAATTTACTGGTCAAACTGCCTTCCATTTGAAAAGAGGTTTTATTTTGGTTTTGGAAAAATCATCAGAATAGAGACATGCACTATTCTTTCATCTCTAACACTGGAATCCTAATTTTTAACTTCATTTGGTGATGTTAATGCACTTAGAAAATATAAAGCCACATACAGCAAGTTTATGTGGGATAAATCAAATAAAGTTTTGAGTTAAAAAATATCCCTTAGAAGATGAATTCTAAAGAACAGTGAAAATGCAACTAGCCAAACCATTCAGAGTAAGCATTCTGTTTGGTGTCCAAAAGTCACAGGACCATGATCTCTTTAATATTTCCAGGGAGATCTGTGGCTATGGGCTGCCCTGGGCCATCTTAAAGAAGAAAACCATCAGAAGACAAGTCTTTCTGGATTGCAGGACCAGATGATATTAATCTTTGTATCCCTCATATCACCTATTATGTCTTACACTTATTGGGAACTTAACATGTCTAATAATTGAACAAAACATCATGTTATCAGATAGAATTTCAGGAAGTGGCAGCCCTTTGCTCTTTTCCCTTTCTTTGTTCCATGCCATCTGCACTCATCATTTTATAACACCATTATAGAACTATACGAAAACAAACCCTTACAATATTAGAATCTAGGAGGGATAAGATACCATTATATTATACCATAAATGGAATGGGATAATGAGATCATGGGAACTGCGTTTCAGGCAGGGATCTATCGCTATGCTCTGAGATTGGGGGAGTCAACTTCTTTCCAAGACACAGTCAACAAAGAAATTGTATAGAGCACTCACTGTGTTTCTAGTTCTATAACTAATCTGTAGCAAGCAAGTGCCCATTTCACAGCCCTACAGGTGTCCTAGACTCTTCAGGACTTTAGATATGTCCCAGGAAGTAGTTATGGGGAAAGGAAAACCAACAAAAATCCAGTATTCTCAATGATTATATTGACCCTATGTTTAATAGTAAGAAACATCAGTTTCTTTTAAAAAAAGGTAAAAAGGCATTATAATTAAGAAACACATGTGGGCACTGCAGTCCACAAAGAACAATAATTTTGATATTACCATTTTGAAAGATAAATCACCACAGCCCTTTTGTTGATAATACCAGTGAATTCAGGCATCTGCACATGGCCAGGTTGGTCATTTTTGTCATCAAAAGTTTCAGTAAGTTCAGTACAGAGTCTGAAGAAGCTATTCTCTTTACTTTGCCACATGTCCATAATTTTTAAGACCAAAACATATTTGGTGGAATGTATACCTATTTACTAAGCTTACAAAATTTGTTCAGCCCTTTCCAGGCCTTATAAGTAAGCCAAGGATTTTACGTTCCATTTTTATGAGGAAGTAGTATATATTTCTTTTATTTTTGTGTATGAGGGGTACTGGGAATTGAACCTAGGGGCATTCTACCTCTGAGTTACACCCCAGTCATTTTTAATTTTTGTTTTGAAATAGTATCTCACTAGGTTGCTGAGAGTCCTACTACATTGCTGAGGTTGTTCATGAACTTACAACCCTCCTGTCTCAGCATCCCAAGCACTGGGATTGCAGGTGTGTGCTTCCACACCTGGCTAAGCGTAGATTTCTAACTAAAGGGAAACTACTTTTCAACTAAAAGATTGGGTGAAGGTACTTAAAAAATATGTGTAATTGGTTGAATTTGGGAAGCTGAAAAATGAGTACAAAATAAGAAGATTTTTGAAAATATATAATAATTTTAAACTATGAATGGATAAACTATTGCTTGAAATTCAGAACTCTCAAAGTTGTTAGTTCTAAAACTCAAAAGCAGCATTCAAAGAAATATTGTGCTTGTCCTTCTCTATCTTTCAGTGAAACCATCTAATGACAGCCCTTTGCTTAGCTGTATATTTGCAGTGACTGATTGTATAGGGAATGCTGGTATTTTCCTACTGTTTTCTCACTTCATGCATCATCTGGGCTCTCTCTCCTCATTTTCTTACAGCTCAAAGCTTTCTTTTCTCCAAAGCCACTGTTTGTTTGACATGAAAAATAGACTCTAGTAAAACTAATTACATAAGATGAGGAAAAAACCTAAATCTAAATTATGGAATAATTAATTCTAAAACCATTAGGTAGAATGATCATACTTGAAGCTATGCTTCATCAACAAAAAATCTCTCAACAATTTATTTTCAGCTACATTTGTGATGTTTAATATTCTCACTCCTCACCTTTTTACAGCAAGCATCTGTAAATAATTGACTCATTTAGTTAACAATTACTTTGGGATTGCAAATTATGTGCCAGGCATTGATCTATGCTCTAGGGTTATAACACTGAATAAAAAAACAACTATATCCTGCTCTCATGAGGCTTACATTCTAGTGGAGGAGGACGACGTTAAACAATTGAATATAAAATTTCAGGTGGAGATGGGGCTGGGAGGACAAAGTGGCGTAGGGTGAGGGTGACACTTACAGGGTTGTGCTATTTTTGAATAGAGTGGTCATGGAAAGATGGCACGTGGGAACAAGTGTCTGAAAAGAAAAGAAAAAAGAATCCTTCTTGGCCTAGATCTTAGCCACTTTCTTCACTTCAGCTTGGCATCAACAGAGCTGAAATTTTTATGTCTACTTTGTGGTTTCTTATCTGGTTAAGAACCACAGAATAATGGTTTTCAACCTGGGGTGGACACTAGGCAAAGTCTGGAGACATATTTAATTACACCTGGGAGAAGGTTGCTATTCACACCTAATGGGTAGAAGTCAGAGATGCAGTTAAATATTCTATAATACACAGGGACAGCTCCCCACAAAGAATGACCAGATCCCCAAATTCGGCAGGACCAAGATTGAGAAGCACTGTCACAGAGATTAAGGCAAGCCAGGCATAGCCGGGTGTGGTGGGGAACACCTATAAATCCCAGTACTTGGGAAGCTGAGACAGGAGGATCACAGGTTCAAGGCCAGCCTAAGCAATTTAAGAGAGGTCCTCAGCAAGTTAGTGAGACTCTGTTTCAAAATAAAAAATATAAAATAGGACTGGGAGTGTAGCTTGAAGGTATAATGCCCCTGGGTTGGATCCCCAGTACCACAAAAAGAAAAAAAAGGGACTAGTCTTTGCCAAACCCTCAATATCTAAGAGAAAACTTAACAGAATGTTACCCGTTTAGCATCTAGGCAGAACATTGATGATTTGTTTACAAAATGCTCTTAGCAATCCATTAAAGCAAGGCATAATTACTAATATTTCATAGTTTTAAAGAAACTATTTACATATAAATGCCATACTGCTGTTGTTTCAAATGTTTAATACTAAAATTCACACTATTTTCAACAGTCTCCAATTCGGATTATTGAATTTTTAATGATGTGTTCCAATGCAAATGATTTGTTGCAATTTTTTTTTTTTTTTTTTTTTTGCGGTACCGGGGATTGAACCCAGGGGCGTTCTACCTCCGAGCTACGCCCCTGGCCCTATTTTTTATACCTTATTTTGAAACCGGGTCTCACGAAGTTGCGGAGGGCCTCACTAGGTAGAGAGAGAGAGAGAGAGAGAGAGAGAGAGAGAGCTGAGGCTGGCCGCGAACCCCGATCCTCCGGTCTCCGCCTACCAAAGTACTGGGATTACAAGCATGCGCCACCACGCCCGGCTGATTTGTTGCAATGTGAATAAAAGATTTCAAACAGGATCATTGGGAAAAGAGTTAGGTGAAGGGAGAACATGGGAAAACTCCTTGACCAGCAAGAGTACGTCCATAAGCAAACATTTGGCTATCCACAACCAAGAGGTAAGAGGTGAGGAAAGAGCCAGTTCCGCTATTGTGAGAGCTAAGCACCCACGTTTCATCATTGAGAAGCTGCTTTTATTGTGTCATTGGAAAATCTGGTTGGTATAAGGACGTTTACAATTTTAACTCATAAACATATTTGCTGTAACTATTTTAAGATGCCATCTGCCTTGGCATCTCTTCCAATACAACTACAATCACATGGTTAAGAGTAGAGGAAGAATAAAGACTTCTATTTTGTTTCTTACAGCAGATATGGAGATAGCAGTTCATGTGTCAATTGCAGATATCCCTTACAAACTGTCTCTAAGAACAGAGCAATATATCTTAAACATTCTGCTACTGGAAAAAGAGCAATGCCTGCTTATCACAGTCACCAAGAAAACAAGTGACACAAAAAAAGAAGATAACGTGGAATTCATCATACACACTGGGGAGACAGGCACATAGCTGGTGGCTCTAGGCTGTGTTAGGGACATGAGCTCTGGAGTCAGGATTGAGGTCTTTCCCCTCAACTCACCTGAAGAATGACCAAGGGCAAGTGCCTTAACCTGTCTATAGAGGAGTTTCTTCATCTGTGAATGGGGGATAAAGGTCATGAAAGGTCCCCCAGGACTGTCATGAGGATTAAATGAGACATGTCTGGAAGTACTTCCACTTCACCAGGGACTCATTCATGACCGATGGCTATTAGCCATTGTTAGAGCTGCTCATAGACAAAAATTATCCTGTGGGCTTCTCCCCCCTTCCTTCCTTCCCTTTTCTTTATACAAATCCATATCCAGTGATTTGAATCCTGGTGAAGAGATGCTGTATCTGCTTACAAGAAGTCCCTGAATGCCTGCAGTTGCTATACCTGGGGACGCCACGAGCTCCTGAGCACTGGGGCAGTGGCTCCCACTGGGATGAACAGAGCAGTTTCTGGTCCAGCTCTTTTATCCCCAAATTGACCAGCTCAATGCTCCAGTCTCTACCTATGTTCCAATGCAAATGATTTGTTGCAATTTGAATAAAAGATTTCAAACAGGATCATTGGGAAAAGAGTTAGGTGACCTAAGTATCTGAGCAACGAGATGACAAAGCTTTTACTGCTCTTTTGAGGAAATGTTGGAAGGGCCACAGTTTTAAAATGGTGACTAGAGGCATAGAAAACTATATCATTTTACAAATAAAAGTGCAAAATAAGCTGGAAGTTCACTGCACTTGTCTGAATTGAGGCAGAGTTCATTAAAATCTGGGACTGGGTTAATTTCCAAAGGCCTAAACGTGAGTATTCAAATGAGTTTGCCCTTTTAGCTGATGGGTATACCAAACTGAGAAACAAATTGTTTCCTTTGGTAAAAGTAACATAAAACTATAAAAAATGAACACTGCTAAGAATTACATTGATTTTTTAATATTTCAGAATATGCATGGCTATCAGGAAGAAAAATACCAAAGCCTGAATAAACCATAGCCTGGAAGAGGCATCCCTGAGTAATCAAGAATTGGCGGAGCTGAAATTGTCCTCAGCCTTTTTGTGAAAGTGGAAACCTCAGAACATCGCTCTGGCGTTGCTACCATCCAGGCTGATGTGGGAAATGCCACCTTAGTCTCTGCTCATGTTGCTCACTTCTTGTGGATTTGTCTTAGTAATGTTTTTTGACAATCACTTCCCTGAAGACTCTTCTGAACTAGTTGGTCCTGGTTGTAATCATAGAAAAACATAGTCTTTAATCATGGTAGTCTTCTTGAATTCTTTTTGTATTTAAAAAGAAAAATTTTATATTTGCACTACTGAATAGGAAGAGTTAACTGTTTCCTGTGTTCTTTTTTTGAAGTCACTACATAGGACTTCACTCCAGAGTCACCATGATGAGTGTGTTCTGCTCTGGTCCACAAAGGATGGATAAAATGATATGTCTATGTTTTTTGCCCTGCAGTGCTATGACCTTACATCTGTTAACACGCAAGGTAAAATCAAAGGGAGCGCAGGGCCACAGGTGTACTAGTTCATTTTATGAAGGATAGAGACTAATATGTTTGGGACCAAACCCACCTAAATTGGAAATCTCTAGATCACAAAGGGCCGGTGTACTCTGGAGCAGTCATTGCTTGGTGCTTTATTGTAATCATTTTGCACCAGTCCCCAACAATCAGGAACTGGGCCCTGGGAGTAGCTGAGGGTGCTGAACTGTTGGGGGAGGGTGACTGTAGCCATATGGAAGATAAAATATGGTTTTTCTGCAAAATTTCCATCTGAGGATTTTTACATTAATATTTTTTAAAACCGTTTACAGAATATGCACTTCTGATTTTCATGTATTAGATAGAAAATACCAATGAGTAAAACAGCTGATTCATTTAACTGACCCCAGTGCTTTACCCTGACAATTGAAAACAATTTAAGTTTCCAAATCTTCACCGAGGCCAGGGAATTGAGCCTGCTCAACCTGCAAGCTCTGTACACGTCTCTTTCAACACTTAAGAAATGTACCCTGTCAGTTTTAAGAGAGACAAGGTGCTGATTATCCTCACTGGTTAGCCAAGACATAAAGTAGAAATTTCTGGCACTAGAGAGTCTAATTTTAAATATGTCCTTCCTTACCGTAAAGCATACTCTTGAGGTTGAATTCAAGGGAAGGGTGGCGTGCCAGAAATGTATTTAAAAACATTTTTCTTCCCTCTTAGTCCATGACCAGTCGATTCAATTTATGAATGCTTAATCCCTGTTTAGGCTTAAATTCTAAGGTACTAAAGCTAATTTATGAAAGTTCTCCTGTAAGCAGTCTGAAAATCAGTTTAATAAACAGGTATTACTCACCATCAGCAAGTGCCTAGTAAATTTGCTAGATGCAGGTGATGAAGTAGTAATTTTTTTAAATTTTCCAAGGAGTTGTAGAACGATGTATTTCTTTGAAATTATTAAATATACAAGTTCACATATTTTAATGAAAGGTGTCAGTGAAATAATTGTAGGACAAAGTACTAGTAAATATTGAGAATACTATGGATATTGACAAAGCTCATGACTTTAAGGTCAGATTGGCTTTCTAAGTTATTTTCATGGCTGCTGCAAATATTTTGAAGAACATTTGTTTGCTTTGGGGTGTCAACAGTTCTCAATGATCTTTTACCTGGAGATTCCTAGTAATGCTGATGACAGAGAGAAACTGGAGCTTTCCTGGTGAGGAAAGAGAGGTTTGTGTTGGAAGAAACTGGAATATTTTCTCTCTCCCTTCTACGTATTTCCATTCCCATCTACGTTCAATAATTTTCCCCAAGTAACTTAGTATAAACAAGAAGAAAAATATGGTGACTCTCTGTGTTCATATATACAGTGAGGGAATAATACTACAGAGTACAATTTACATTTGGCTTCTCAAAATGTAAAATAATTCAGTTGCATCTTGACCCCTCCTCGTTCATCACATGTTCAAGAAGCAGAGCAAAATTCCCATGTTCTCCACTAAACAACCAAAATGAAACTCTACACATGGAAAAACTACCTCAGGAGCAACAGGGAAAAAGAATCTCTTTACAGTTTCCAACTCTAAATCGGTTTCATACAGTGTCTTTTTCTAAACTGCTTGTAAGGGCAATTTATGAGCTCCTGATTACTATAACACATTGTGCTCTTAAAAAGAAAAAGGTAATAGTAGTTTGGCTTCTTGTTGGGATTCCATTTTTTATAGATTATTATATTGTCTTCAAGCTGAGTTGAGCCTGAAATTAATAAAATTAACCCCCTGCTCAGCTACACTCATCTATTTTCCATTCTCATTCATCTTTTTGCTCTGCCCCCAAAGACAGACTTGGAAAGGAAGGAAACCTGTGTTCAGTGGTCTCACATTCATTGTTAGTTCCCAGACTTCTGTTCTAGAAGCCAGTATCAGCTGAATGTGAAAACAACTTGAGAAATCACAAGAGACCCCTCACAGCCGAACAGCTCGTGTTCCACAAATAGCACTTGCATTTTCTGTTAAAAATGTTATAAAAACATATCAAGGATATCAGACAGACAAATGATCAGATAAAAACTGACCACAAAGGTTTGAATCAAGACAGGAAATCTCACCCTGAGATATAAATGGGAAAGAGGAAATTCGGTGTCCAATTTTGGGTCAATCAATAATGAAAGACAATGTGCCAAATGAAACAAAATTCCAACCACGCCCCTTATTGGCTATATAGTATACATACATGGCTTAAACTAGAAAATGAGAGTCACTGTCTTTCACACCAGAAGAAAACTTAAAACCATTCAAAATTTGGTTTTGATTCTATTTTGAAGATTCTGTTAAGATAATTAGTTTCCTACTCAAGATGTATTATCATCCCACGTATGTAAAATGGAAGACAACTTAGGACTCTAGTGGATCAATGACTTAAATGGGAACGTGAACATGGAGGATTTTGGGCCACATGTAGTCAGTGTTGAAATCAGTGTTTATAGAACTCTGTTCTAAAAATCAGGAAATTTCACCAAAACACATGTATTTTCATCTTATTTTGAAAACCAGAAGATGTGGAGAAATTGGCACCATATTTCCAAGTGATGAGAAGCGCATGTGCCTCCAGACCTACATCACTCAACTTCCAGTCTCCACCGCTCCCCGGGTATGGCACTTGAGCCCCTCCTGATACCCAAGTACCTTTCCGGTCTCTGTACCCACATGACATTAAGATCCCTGCCCTGGAAGCAGATGTGTATGTGTGTGTGTGAATTTTGCTATAAACGCTCATGCTTAGACCATCTGGAGGATTTAGAAAATGAGCGTTCCCTTCAAGACTTGGACCAACAGACTCGAATGACAGACAAAACTTCCTTCAAATACTATGGGGATTTAAAATAACGAAACCTAAAAGTTGTTATTAAATCACTGTACATTGCATACGAATTCTCAAGATGTTATATTAGTTCTTGATTTCTGATTTCATGAAGTCAAAGAGAACTCAATGGCAGTCTTAATTTAATTCTCATGCAGACATCTCCAAAATTATATCAGCATAACATATGAAGGTATAAATATATCATGGTATTATTGCAGTTCTGTGACCATTTTCATACCTAGAACAATAAAAATAAATTCTTAGTCTTTATAGCACTAATAGTAATAATCCCATTTATAGACCTTTAGATTAATACTGACAAGTTATAAATATGTATTTTTAAGTTGACTGGCCTATGGTTGTTAATGAACACACATGCAAGTCTATGTATTCATGATGCATTGAAATCTCTGTATCTATATATACTAAATTCCTCTTTCCATATTTCAAAAAGGCACACATGTTGTCATCTGTTTTTAATACTAAAGTCCCAAATAATTTATAGCGCAGTTATATAACCTACATGGGACACTGCATCAATCATGCAGAAATATCTCTTCTTTCCAACTGTTCTTGAAATCCTCCATTAAATTAAGATTTGAGCTGACCCAAGGATACATGAATAAAGTTGCTTGAGAAAAGACATAAAATACTTCAGATTGAGATTATTTGTCTTCTACTTTTTGTATCAAGGAATATATAACTGAAAATGTTATGACTCTCCTTATTCCCTTTTTAATTATAGAAGATGAAATATATGAAAATCTGACAAATGCCTTAAAGTCCCCTTGAATGATCTGACACAAGCAGTACCCTATTAAAATAAACAAAGGAACAAGAGAACCTTGTCTACTTTCACTGTGCCATCAAAAACAAACCATAGGAACAAACTGCCACAGAGCGATGGAAGTGTTGTACCATTTGTAACATAATTCAACTGTGGGCATCAGTCAACCATGATCCCAGAAAAAGAGACACATAGCTCAGGCATTCTAACAAAATGAGAAGCCCTTAGGAAGTTACTCAAATTTAAATTAGATTTAAATTCATTTCAAAATTCATTTAAGTCACACACAAAGTATATATGCTTACATTTTTCCTAGTGACCACTTAAATGATTTATTTCTACTGGTTCCAGAATATCCTCACCATAAATTAAAGAATTATGGTGGAGTCTTATTTAAAGATTGATTTGTTTCTTTACTTACAATATATGTCCAGATACATGTTTTCCCTTTCCCAATGTTAATCTCATTGGAGGATGGAATCGAGCATCCGATTTGGAATTGGTAGATCCACAGCCACAGACAGCAACTCTGACTCCTACAATATGCATCCTGCATTGTTTACCTGCTAATTCATCTACTGAATGGGGCAGAAGCCACGCCAACATGGCCCACTGTCGTAAGATGTAGAACCACTGTCATCGGCCCTACAGTCCTGCCAAAGTGGGGATAAAAAGACTTCCTTTCTACCAGCAGAGATTGTGGCAAGGGTCAAATGAGATAAGCACTCAATTTAAATGTCAAATTTCTGGGGTCTGTGAGGACAAAATACAGGATAAGAAAACATTGTTAAAACTGAGGCAGAAAGTTATCTATTGAACCAGAACATTCCTGGCTAAAGTTCAAGGTTTAGAACTAACAACATAGGATATGACCAAGAAAAAGGGCTTTGATTTGGTCAGACTTAGCTCAGAGTCATGACTATACCACTAACTGATGGCATGATCTAGACATGTTCCTTAAACTGTTTCCTCACCAGTAACATCTAAATAACAGCACCTTCCTTGCAAGAAAGTTGCAAACATTAAATGATAAAAACATATGTTAAGTTTCTAGACAATGCTAAAACTAAAAGTAGCTCACACACATTCTCTTGATCAAACCAGTATGTAACTAAATATATTATTTCTTTTTTCTATGCAATAAAAGGTTTTTTTTTTTTCCGGTACCGGGGATTGAACCCAGGGGCATTCTACCTCCGCGCTACGCCCCGGCCCTATTGTTTATGCTTTATTTTGAAACCGGGTCTCACAAAGTTGCGGAGGGCCTCACTAAGGAGAGAGAGAGAGAGAGAGAGAGAGAGAGGGAGAGAGAGAGCGGGAGAGCTGAGGCTGGCAGTGAACCAGGATCCTCCGGTCTCCGCCTCCCAAAGTACTGGGATTACAAGCGTGCGCCACCATGCCCGGCTATAAAAGCTTATTTAAATAACAAATTTCTCTCAGGTTTATTTTCTTGTCTGTAAAAGTGTATAGATAACACTATATAGAACTTAATGTCAATAATAAAATGTAGATATTGTTTTATATTATCTTCATTTCTCCCTTAAAATTGCAAAATACTTTGGTGAGTGACTGTAGAGGGCACTGTTCTGTGGTGCCCAGAATTGCTTTTAAGACTGAAGGAGTTATCCCCCAGCTGCTGGCAAGGATGTTGCCTGACTGCCCTCAGCAGTCAGCGTTCCATAGCAGTTACCCCTTGACTAGACGGCACCACCTTCTGTGCCCAGTGACTGGATGGCATGGAGTTGTAGAGGCAGGGCCCCCTGCTCCAGCTCAGTGCAGTGCTGAAGGGCTCTCCCAGCCCCAGAGCTCTCTGTGGGTTGGCTGAGGCCTCAGGTGAGATGACATCGAAGTCCAACTTCTGCCCACTCTGGTTCTTCCCCTTCCTCCCTCAAGTGTTGAACCCCAAAGCACTACCTAGTAAACTTCCTGCATGGAGTCTGTTTTCAGGGAACCCAATGTGCAGCAGTGACAGTCCAGAGACACCAGACAGACACTAACCATCAAAACCATGTGTGCTTTCAAAGCTGTCATATGGCCAGGTTCCCTGCACCACTACAACCAAGATACCTTTTACTTTTCAAGAAAGTTGATAAAACCACAAATGGGACTTTCGATTAAGGAAGATGAGAGGAAAAAACTGTTTAACTTAGCCTAGCGATGAGTTTAACTTAGAGGAACACTGAATTGAATGGTTAATTGAACTGTGCAGTTATTTTGACATGGTAGGAACAAAACCTTAGATGTGGCACAGGAAGAGGCCTTATCTTTTGAGTTGCAGGCAATTGTTCCTCTCAGACTTTTCTATAAAACTGTTTTCCCCCGAACAACCATATTCATCTAAAGATGAATGCTAAAACATCAGGTTTTTTCTTTTAAATAAGATTACATGGTATCTTGATGATCAAGAAGAGGAAAAAATGCTTAAAAATGTCTTTAAATTGTCTAAAAGTCTTCCTTACACCCTTTCAACTGTGTTAGGTATTAAAAGTGAAGGAACTTTGTCAGATGTGATCTGGGTACGTGGCATGTGCCTATAATACCAGTACTTGGGAGGATGAGACAGGAGGATCACAGGTTCGAGGCCAACCTCAGCAATTTAGTGAGATCCTTAGCAACTTAGCAAGACCCTGTTTCAAAATAACAAAGGCTGCGGTATAGCTCAGAGGCAGAATGCCCTGGGTTCAATCCCCAGTACTAATAATGATAATAGAAAAAAATCTCTGGCAGTTTAATATTTCCTGAAAATTGTAGCCACTAAATCCACACCTACAGGATCAATATTACTTTTGCCCAAGGGATCAAGACTGAAGGAATAATCCACAAATTGCTGGACACTTTTCCAAAATCAGTGGTTTATTTGTTTGTATAGTGGTGACAACGAAACTTCACATTTAATCTAGTACTATTACAAAGTTGCACAAACTTGAACATTTCCTAATATTTTTCAATTGCAGCATAGAACTTGTAAAAGAAAACATTTTTTCTTCTGAGTCCAGTTTCCAGATCAGGCTTTGCTATTATATTTTCTCTAATCCACTCTGTGCTTTTTTCCCTCCCTCAATTTCAACACCTGATGTCCACTGGCCTGAACTTGGGCCACCTTTTCTACTCATCACCTCTCTGCTGTGATTCTCTCGAGTATGAATTATTCAGGTGTTGACCTTGAAGGACAACCTGATTGCAAATTATTCTTTTATGTAATATACAGCTAAACTCTTGAAATACATCTTATTTTATTGTCACCCACATCTGAAAGAGGCAACGCAGCACAGTCAGCAGGAGTGTGCACTTGGATCTGAGGTTCCCAGGGTTCAGATCTCAGCTGGGTCTCGTTAGCTGTGCGACTCGGGCAAGGCGCTCTTTAACAAGCTTTCTGTGCTTCATTTCTTCTTTCTTTTCATCTGTACAGTAGAAATATAATCATTCCTACCTCACTAGGTTATTGTGAAGAATAATTTAGCTAGCACATGTAAAAGCAGTCTAGACTGTGCCTACACATGGTATTATGCAGTATACAAGTTTAGCTACTACAACTCCATTTTCCCTTTTCTTGAGTCCTTCTTCTTATGACGTCTTAGGAGAACCCAAGCCAGCCATGCCATCGCCTCGGGTTGTTGCTCGACTCATTCTCTTGATTCACTTCCTTCCTCCTCACGAGCTTTGCCTTCCGCACTCATCTGCTTCTCTGGAGGCCTTTATCTCTACCACGGCATATATTCCACTTCGCCAAATTCCTGATGACTTACTGTCATGTGTCTCCAAATCTCAGCCCACTGTACCCTAACCATGTTAATATGCAAGGTATAACTTACTAAGCCGGGCATGGTGGCGCACGCTTGTAATCCCAGTACTTTGGGAGGCGGAGACCGGAGGATCCGGGTTCGTGGCCAGCCTCAGCTCTCTCTCTCTCTCTCTCTCTGTCTCTCTGTCTCTCTCTCTACTTAGTGAGGCCCTCTGCAACTTCGTGAGACCCGGTTTCAAAATAAAGTATAAAAAAATAGGGCCGGGGGTGTGGCGCGGAGGTAGAACGCCCCTGGGTTCAATCCCCGGTACCGCAAAAAAAAAAAAAAGGTATAACTTACTAACATTGATAGCAGATTGCAATTCGTAATCTTCAAGGTACACAAAATATAGGACTTCTGCTGCTGTGGAACCTGGTGATGGTTCTTGTGTAGGTTACATAGTAAGCTCTATCTTAGCTCAATTTGACAGAGTGACCCATAGTGACAATGTCTCTCAAATAGATGAGAAAGTATTCAACCGGGCATGGTGGTGCACGCTTGTAATCCCAGTACTTTGGGAGGCATAGACTGGAGGATTCGGGTTCGCAGCCAGCCTCAGCTCTCTCTCTCTCTCTCTCTCTCTCTCTCTCTCCCCCTGTCTCTCTCTCTCTCCCTCTACTTAGTGAGGCCCTCCGCAACTTCGTGAGACCTGGTTTCAAAATAAAGTATAAAAAAACAGGGCCAGGGGTGTAGCGCGGAGGGAAAACAAACGCCCCTGGATTCAATCCCCGGTACCGCAAAAAAAAAAAAAAAAAAGAAAGTATTCACACTTTCTGTTCACCAAATTCACCATGATAGCTTAGGTGCTCAAGGAAAATGGCAGAACAATTAGAATATAAGATGCATTTTCAAATTAAATATGATCTTTAATCTTTAAGAGCCCACTGCTTTTCTGTAAATGAGATATGATATCTATCAACAAAGTGCCCTTATTGCTCCTTTATCTAATGTCATGAGCCACAATATCAGTTCTGGTTTGAGTTTCTGAGATTCTTCAGGGCTGTGAGAGGTAGAAAGGAAAGTCCCACTTTTACAATAGCTACTGTGGATTGGCTATGCAAGGCAGGCAGTAGTAAAACCTCGTGGGAGTCAATAAACTGAGTAGATAGGACTTGGAAAATACCTACCCAACAAATAGGTTCCGTAATAATGTGACATTTTTATAGTCACATTTTTTAACCATAACAGCACTTGAATGGTGCACATTATAGTATTTCAATTTAGTCATTTATCTAAAAATGAGTTTTATCTTGGCTCATAAATAAACAGTGACATTTCCGCAATTTGAAAAGCTCAGCTTCACCTTTTGCTGTGAAGCTCATTTTACAATTACAGAAACACATGCCCTCTCATGCCATGTTGCTTAATCTTTGATTTATGGCTCCTATCTTTGTGCTAACCTCCTTCTGTAAACTACACAAAGTTTGCACAAGCTCAGCTATTTCATTCTTATGTCTAATCTTAATGGGTTATTTTCTCTGCAGTGGCCATGTTTCTAACAAATAGATCAGGGAGAAAGTATTGGCTCTTTCAGTTCACCAAATACTGTGTAGTGTTTTAGTGGGTTGCATCTGAAATCAGTAAGGCACTTCCCTAACGACCAAGCTAACTCTTCCAGAAAGCCGGGCTTTTTGTCCCCTGCTCCTCCTGTTGCTCTTGCTATTGTGCTGCAAAACAAAGCCCTGAAGAGGAACTGCTGCCTACTCTCCTCCTTTCCCCACTTCACTTTCAGCAGGCTCCCTCAGCCAGCCAGCAAAGGGAAAGAAAATTAAAATGGCACATCAGAATGGTTTCTCCAACAGTCCCCCCACCGGCCTTTCAATGGTGATACTTTGTTGTTTACAGAGTCACCCCCAACTTCTCCCATAGCCTCCCTATGGATCTAGGCTTTGACACATACATCAGGGAACACTGGAGATGTCTTTTATGGTAGTGCGCTTAATTTGAGGAAAATCTATGTCTTGCTCAAGGTCCAAGGAGATGAGATAAGTGTAGGTTCTTATATCCTCCCTCACCTGGATCCAAACATTACAGACTTGGCAGGTGTGCTGCAAGGTTTATGCTCTGGGGCTGCTGCCAATGACTCATTTCATCACAGATGTGGATTTTCTTCTCTGTGTTTCATTATTTCTGTTATTTTGGACGGTAGAAGAAATGTGTGTTTACTCCACCATTTTTAAATAGAAGTCAATATTGAAAAATTTGTAAAGATATAAAAAGATGCTGATGATTGAATAATGAGTGAAAAAACTGCAGAATACAAAATAATATATCTAGGATGATGCATAATTATATCAAATACACAAAGGAAGAAACACACAAAAATCATTGTCTCAGAGTTAGAGAATGATTTTCAATTTTTCCAATGATACATCTTTGTATTTTCCATGTATGTGAGGGGGGTGTGCTGGGGATTGAACCCAAGGGTGTTTTACATTTGAGCTACACACCCAACACTATTTTATTTATTTATTTTGAAATTTTGAAGTAAGGTCTGTCTAAGTTGCTGAGGGCCTCGCTCGCTAAGTTGCTGAGGCTGGCCTCAAACCTGCACCAGCCTCCTGTCTTAGCCTCCCAAGTACCGGGATTACAGTCCTGCACCACCGTACCTGGTTATACCTTTGTATTTTCCAAGTTTGTTTTGTGCTTTCAGTGAACAAGTATTCTGCATTATGACCAGAAAACAATGTTTACAAAAACATATTCATGTGGCAGCATGACCTATTTAGGGTACTCCACTAAGCACCAGGACTATGTCTGTATGCTTATTCATTCAACAAATATTAACTGAATTTTGCTACGGACCAGAGACTGTACTAGGTTTCATGAATGCAGCAGTGACAAAGGAAAGTCTCGCATTTTTCAGCTAACATTATGAATGGGGGAGGTAGACAAAAACAGAGGAATAGGATATTGAGGGGTAAGTGCTATGACAGAAAAATAATGTAAGGAAAGTATAGAGAAAACCCAAATTTTTTGAGTCTGTATCAAATAAACAAAGGAAGTCAAAAAAGATTTTAAAAAGTAGACAGAAGAGCCTCACTATGTTAATACCGCAGGTGCTTATCATTCATCCATTGTTCGTTATCTGTTAGGCAATATTATGGTCTGAACATGTGCATGTCCCTAAATTTATATGTTCAATCCTAATCATAGTGTGATGGCGTTAGGAGATGGGGGCCTTGAGAGGTGATTAGGTCATACGGGATTTATGTCCCTATAAAAGAGGCTCTAGAGAGCCGCCTTGTCCCTCCCATCATATGAAGAGATGGTGCCTTCTATGAACCAGAAAGTATGTCCTTATCAGATACCGAATCTGCTGGTGCCTTGATCTTGAAATTTTGCCTTTGGAAGTGTGAGAAATAAATTTATTTTATTTATATGCTACCATGTTTATGGTATTTTGCTAGAGCAGCCTGAACAAACTAAGGCATTCTGATACCAGGGTCCATTACTTTCTACTAACAACTGGCTGATAAATCACTAAGCTTATGATTACTCCACAAGAAACTTCACTTTTTATTAAAAGACTACTAAAGTATACAACATACTGCATACTTGAAAAACTGGTTTTGAACCTAATTTAATAATTTTACATGCACCTTATAAATTTAAATATCTATGTTTGTTGTTTTTTTGCGGTGCCGGGGATTGAACCCAGGGGCGTTCTACCTCTGCGCTACACCCCCGGCCCTATTTTTTATACTTTTATTTTGAAACTGGGTCTCACAAAGTTGCGGAGGACCTCACTAAGTAGAGAGAGAGAGAGAGAGACAGGGAGAGAAAGAGATAGAGAGAGCTGAGGCTGGCTGCGAACCCGGATCCTCCAGTCTCCGCCTCCCAAAGTACTGGGATTACAAACGTGCACCACCACGCCCGGCTAAATATCTATGTTTAAAGGCTATGTCATTTTACTCTCTCGATATATCTGCTTTTTCCCTATCAGGCTGTTGCCGTATAAGCTGCTTCTGTACTTGCGTCACTTGGTTGCTCCTCTAATCTTAATAAGCTTGTTGCATCAACACTACTAAGATTTCTAAGTTAAATAAAAAGGTTTTTAGTAAATTCTAAGGAACACATGCTGGGTTTTCCTTCCATCCATCCATCCATCCATCCATCCATCCATTCATCCATCCATCCAATATCACTAGGAATCACTATGATAAATTATCTCCCTTTGATTTCTATTGCCTCTACTATAGTATAGATCTCTTTTAAATTCTCACTTATTTTGTTGAAATGCTATCCTGACTGGCCTCCTAAAACAAAGCTCATGCTCAGTCTTCAAATGTTTTTGCCATATTACCTTATGAAACCATACCTTGAATTTGTTTTTCCTCTTTAAAGGAAATAATACACATAAATAAATTAGCACATTGTCTGGTCTGTAGTAAGCACCTAGTAAATACTAGAATTTTGCCATAACAATGTACCAGACATGAAGCTAAGCATGGAGAATAGGACATATATTAATGAAATTTGGGGTCTGGCACTGAGAGCCCATGGTCTAGTGGAGTCAGAGTAAATAGTCTATCACCACACAGATGCATTGGGTGGAGACAGCGGTCAGGAGAAGTGAGTTACAGGGTAAGAAGGCTGGGAACAAGAAAAGGAAAATACCCAGGAGGATAACAAACTGTGGAAATTTTAGGGAGCTTCATGTCATTCAATAAGCATGGAAAGCCGGGCGTGGTGGCGCATGCTTGTAATCCCAGTACTTGGGAGGCTGAGACAGGAGGATCCGGGTTCACAGCCAGCCTCAGCTACTTAGTGAGGCTTCTGCAACTTAGTGAGACCCTATTTCAAAATAAAGAATAAAAAATAGGGCTGGGGGTGTAGCTCAGAGGTAGAATGCCCCAAGGTTCAATCCCCGGTACTGTGAAATAAATAAATAAATAAATAAGCATGGAGAAAGGTAAAAGCCTGGTTATGAGCCCCATGGGGCTGAACAGGTGGGCGGGGCCAAAATAACAAGGGTTGATATGTCATGCTAAGGATTTTGGATTTTATCCTAAAGCTAATGAGGACTTATTAAAAGTTTCCAGCAAAGTCATTAATGAAATCAATTTTAGAAATGGTTCAGGAATAGACCAAGAGAAGAAATTGGGACACAGGAGGGACTCCAGACAAAGGAGCAGAAACCTTAGTGGAGTGAAGAGGGGACCTAATTGAGGGAGATGGGAGGAGGAGGGAAGACTTGAAGAGGGAAACACCTCAATGGTCATGATGTACATACACAAACTTATCAAAGCTAATCAATGTGTTGAGCACAGGAAGGTGGGGAGGGAGAGGGAGTGGGGTGGAAACTGGAGGAGGGCTCAAAAAATACTGTGTGCATGTACTTCATCAAGATGTATGACTACAATGCACCAAAAAAAGAGGTTGCTGCAGTAATGAAAGGGAGAAATGATGATAATCTAAATAAAGACACTAGAAATAAGGGTGGAAAGGAGACAATAACATTGAGAGTAATTTAAAAATAAATAAGGCATGGCTTGTTGAGTCTCTGGATGCTGGGAGGTGTGGGAGCCAGGGATCTAGAGAAAGGAATGTTATAGATACTTTCCTTGAAATCCAGGGCCACTCACTAAACTAAGAAGTTGGGATAAAGCCAATGTTTTGAAGGAAAGGTGATGAATTTACTTTAAGGGTGTAGACTTTGTAAGAGGAGATAAAACATTAAAATGCAGATGGCCAGAAGACAAAGAGGATCTTTAGTCCAGAAGTAGAGTTAAGAAATTGGAAATCACCAACAGGTGACTAAGCCTTAAGAATGGCTGACACAATCTATGTAAGATTATTTGTTAATATCATTCATTGAAAAAGATATATAAACTCCTTTTGACCATAGTGGGAAACAAGTCAAGCTTTGGCTCCAATTGTCCTTTTAAATTTATCTCTTGCCACTCCACACCATATATTTTATGATGAAGTCACATCAAAATACAACTTCCCAAGTTCTATCAGACCATAATGTTCTCTCCTAAATCTCCTGCCTGGTGAACACTCACTTGGCCCTTAACTCTAAATCAAATGTCACTTTTTCTGAGAAGCCCAGATGGTCATTTGACCATCTTCCTCTTCATTCTAGGGAGAGTTCATTGCCCCCTTCCTCCTTCACACTATAGCACTCAGTCCTTGCCTCTACTATTGATATATACTTTTCCTTCTCCATTATATAGAAAGTTCCTAGAAGGAAAAGACTGTGTCCACACAAGGAGACATACCAAAGTGTGGTTATAGAACAACCACATAGAGTAATGTGTCCTCTATCTGTACATAGCATCAATTTCTCTACTTTCAGGAACCCATGACTACTTTTGGGCAAGCAGCCACAGGAGGTTCTCGGGTATGTGATACTTTCAGTATGACCCGTGAAGAATTTTATTTTATTCCCACATTACTGGTACTAGTGTCAACACAACTGATGTAAAAACAGTATTATCATTTAGAATAGGAAGTACTGTGAATACACCATTTCTTTTCAGTGAAAATGTGACTATATTTCATTCAAGGCAAAAAATAAGAAGAGAAGAAATCTAAACAGAAGTAGAGGGTTGGACAAAGCAGCAGGAGGTTTTACTAGGATCAACTGGGAGATCATTATGGCATTTGATGCAATATCTCCTCCAGAAGGGATAATCTAAAGAAAATAAATAAATAATTGAGAAAGTTTATATTTGTTCAATTCCCAATATATAAAAGTATATTATTTATAAAGACAAAAATAAGTAACCCTACCTTAAAGAAAAGGCTAGTTTAAAAAAAAGAAAAGAGAGAGAGCCAAATGTTTAAATGACAATAATTCCTTCCAGAAGCATCAACTCTTCTGGCAACAAGATATGTGTTTTTTGCCTACTCAGCTCCTTGCTCAGAAGGGACAATCTATAAATCCTTATTTGGATTGACATCAAAAGACCTTTCAAATTGCTATTTCTCCCTCGACTCTACTTAATTGTAAAAAAGAGACATTTCAGAAATTTCCTTCTTTTCCCCTCCTAGATTGTTAGAGACTATTTGGAAATTTTTTCTAAGACACAAAGTTATATCCATATGGTATGATATTTTAATAACTATGAAAAATTTATTATCAAATGGAAAGAAGTCACAGTATGTTTTGTTTCAAACTGGCCACTACTTCAGGTTTGTTAGTTTTCATTCTTGATAAACAGTTTAATGAGTGTACTATAAATTATGATTGAGATAACACTAAATATCAGAGTGACCTATTTTATATGGCATAAGAATGAGAACTCTACGACAGAAGCAAGAAAAATGTATATGAGTAGAAAATCTACATAAGCATAAGAATGCTGAACGATTCATTTATTCAGCTAATATATTTTGATCATATAGAACCTACCAGACACTGTGTAGATACTTGTACAGACTGAGAAAACAATTCTTACCAAAATCAACAATTGGCTTTCTATAGGAAGGAGTCAATAATTACCGCGAGGTTAGGTAAAAGTGTGTTAATTCCAAGGGAAGCTATGGGCACACAAGCTGGAGTACATTCAAGACCCTTGTTCCCAGCAGTACCCAGGTTGTTCTGAGCTTGGATACAGGCACTCATGCATTCTGTTAGTTTCTGATCTCTTAGAAAGGACACCTGCTTTGAAATACCAGTCCTTTGCATAAGAGCTTGCCTCAAATAGAGATCAAATAGGAATTTGTCCCTGTGGACTTTTTCTTAGTTCTGCTTTTGAGCTAAGGGAGGACACTCTTTCATGCCTGATCTGGACTGAAATAGCACATACCAATCTTTCATCTTTCTCAGGGACAAGGCAAGAAAGCTGGCATAGCTCCTCCCTTTCATGCTGTGCACACATCAACTTTGCATTTCTTTAAAAAAGACTATTGTACAATGCATTGTGCATCAAGATTTGCCAAAGGAAGGCAGAAAGAAAGAAGAGAAAAGCAGAGTTGGTTTCCTACAATCAAGTTTTAATGATTTTGGAAAACTGTCAGCCTAGATCAAATTTTTGTACTAATTTGACAGTTTCCCACTAAGGCAAGAATGCAAAAATCATCAATTAGGTTTATGATAATTAGATTTCCAACAGCTATTTTCTTGGTAATTCTAACAAATGGGAAAGTTCATCTCTCTAAAAACCCAAATATGTCATGATGTTTATTTCATGCAGGAGCTCTAGGTAAAATCACACTCTCAAATATCCTCTGGATGTTTACCTAAGTGCACACACCTGTGCATTCATTGCAAAAGAAAGCTTTGAGCCACAGGACTCCTGCTGCATGAAATACATTTACATGCACTGCAAAAGAGAGAAGCAACAATGATTAAGTCCCTGGCTGGCAGAAGCTTACATCCCCTTTCTCATCAAATCAATCTGTAACTTTGGAAGAGCTCTGCTATATTTCCTAGCAACATGAGTAAACACTGTACTACATCCAGTGCCCAAGATTTGCAACCACGTTAATCTGTGAATACTCAACGTAATTAAAGATTAGACTTTTCAATTGTATTTTTAGTGCACAAAAGTACTGCAAAATTATGATTATCAGCGGCTAAGTGTGCTTACGTCTGCAGAACTCTGGGAATGAAAATGAATCATTTATTTCCATCTTGATATGACTGCTCTTCTCAGAGGCGCTATTCTCTGAGTTCATGGGCCTTGGAGTTCATTGGAATTCTATGGTTAAAACACAGCTTGGAGACCTCATTTATGAAAATTCCTTTAAACCTTTCACCACGTTGACAAATCCAGTCCAAGTTCACTGAGCCAATTCAAAAGTAGCTTTCAGCCTTTTTATAGGTTTTCAATTACACCAACACAGCACACCAGAGCCGTCATGTTTAAAGGAGGATATTTTAGTTGCAGAGAGACATGAGTTCTTTTTTAAGAGACCCAAATGAAAGCAGCATTCCCAAAACTGGAACCAACAGATACAAAGCTTTACCCATCTTGAACCATCCTTGTCTTACGAAAGACAAGATTATCAAATTACTTAAACACGGCTAATATTTAGTAATCTACTATATGGTGTATGCTATGATTTTTCCAGCTTTTTTTTTTTTTTTGCAGTACCGGGGATTGAACCCAGAGGCGTTCTACCTCCGCGCTACACCCCCGGCCCTATTTTTTTTTTATACTTTATTTTGAAACCGGGTCTCACGAAGTTGCGGAGGGCCTCACTAAGTAGAGAGAGAGAGAGAGAGAGAGACAGGGAGAGAGAGAGAGATAGACAGCTGAGGCTGGCCGCGAACCCGGATCCTCCGGTCTCCGCCTCCCAAAGTACTGGGATTACAAGCGTGATTTTTCCAGCTTTTAAGAATTTACCTTGCAAAAACACTGGCAAGGTAACTTACCCTCAAACTGTTCCAGATAGTTTTCTGAGAAATTGTTCAAAATATTTTCTGACTTCATTTATCCTTGTAATACACAGCATGTGACAGCAAGGTTTTCTTTTCTTGTATGTGCTCACAAGCAAAAACCCAAGCAAGCCGGGCGTGGTGGCGCACGCTTGTAATCCCAGTACTTTGGGAGGCGGAGGCCAGAGGATCCGAGTTCGCGGCCAACCTCAGCGCGCATGCGCGGGCGCTAGCGCATGATTTCTCTCTCTCCTCTCTCTCTCTCTCTCTCTCTCTCTCTCTCTCTCTCTCT
>PVJS01012850.1:0-11075 GCA_004027185.1 Glis glis | reverse complement strand
TGCTCTCTTTAAGTGGGCCAGAGGTAATCATTCTCTTTTTCCTTTTAAAAATGTTTGTATGACTTAACAGAGCAAACACTAATATTTCCTCCCATTTTCAAACTTTGAATTTATTTGAATATATAGTCAGTATGGATTCATGGGAGTACCAATCTTTGAGAGTTGGCTGTATGAATTAATTCTAATTGAAATTTATCATTGGGCTAAAGCAGAGAAGCAAAAATATGCATATTAGTTGCTTAGAAGCACTTGCAGAATTTAAATACTGTACATGCAAGGCAAATTTTCTCAGGATATAAATCTCCTGTTCTCTCAGGGGGAGGAGTGATGATGCTAAAATGACTGGAATCCCAAAGAAAGCTCCTCACGATGACTCTAACAGCTCCCAGTGCAGCCTGTTCTGTGCTTGTGTAGTTAATGTTCTATATGTCAGTCGGTCTTCTTGTAATCTCAGTTGGAGGCTTGTTCAGTGGATGAGTTTTTGTGTTTGACTGTACTGTTATTTGTTTTCTCATCCTTTTAAATAAGACTATTACAATTTAACATACTAGACTGCTAGTGTGTTAGACCCTAGTATTAGATATTAAAGAGGTGAAACCAAGCCAGGCGTGGTGGCTCATGCTTGTAATTTCAGTACTTGGGAGGCTGAGACAGGAGGATCAAAGGTTCAAGGCCAGCGTGCAATAACTTAGCAAGACTCTTATTTCAAAATAAAAAAATAAAAAGGGCTGAGGGTGTAGCTCAGTGGTAGAGTGCCCCTTGGTTCAATCCCCACTACCACACACACATAAAAAGAGGTAAAACCAAAAGCTAAATAATAGTACAATTCCAGGTTCGAGGACTGGGCTTGTGGCTGCTGAGGACTTCTGTCTAATCAGTCTGACCCAGATGCCATTCTGTGGGTCTGGGCAGAGTTGGGAAGTTGAAATGGGATCTCTGAGATGGGGGAGTAGTGAGCATAGGATGCAGAGATAAGCCTCCACATATCAATCCCTTCAGCTCCTGGCATTACAAATAGCCCTCCTTCATTCATTAATGCATTTACCACATACTAAGTGCCAACTGTGGGCCTACTAAATACTGCACTCTACACCGGGGATAGAAAGATGACAACAATGTGTTCCCTCCCCTCAAGTCCAGGTTGAAGAGCACTGCCATGCTCACCTCCTGCAGGGGCAGCAGCAGAGGTTGGAGCTAAATGCTGAGGGAGACAGAGGAGGTAGTCTGTGAGTCTGCTAGGGTACTCGGAGTCCAAGTGGTTATGGGGGCCACTAGCTACATGTGACTAACGAGCATTGTAAATGTGGCTAGTCTGAGTTAGGTATAAAACATACAACAAAAGCAGTATGAAAAATAAGAACATAAGGTATCTGGTTATTGATGTTTTAAATTGATCGCAGGTGGAAATGCTAATATTTTTGCTATATTGGATTAAATAAAATATATTAGAATTAATGTCACCTGTTTTTTTTTTTTACTTATAATGTACCTAGTAGAAATATGAAAGTAGCTATGTGGCTTACATTCATGAAGTCTACTGCATCTCTCTCTGTGCTGGTCTAAATGGTCGGTCACAAGACAGGCCTTAGGAAGAAAATCTGGGGAGGCTATCCAGGGAGGCTGCCTCAGGAGCAGATGGGCAGGTGGGGAGAAGTAATGATGGAGTGAGGAAGAGAACACACAGGGGAACCCACCAGCGGCTACGGAAAGGGAGGAGCACTGGCTGTGCATTTGTTTTCTGAGTAGGGTTTGTCTGTTGGATTCATTTGTAGCAAAGAGAGCCCAGAAAATAAAGACCATGATAATAACATCTCAAGTAAATTAGAAGCAGCTTGTAGTTCATAGCGAGCAAAGATCTACTGGGGAACAGACCAACTAGTTACCCCAGCCTTCACCCCATGTGTGGTTAGGTCATTTGGTCACTCTAGCCTTCTCATCTGCAAAGGGGAGACTGAGATTAACTGCGCTGAGTGTCCCTGATTCTGTCAAGCAAGTCTCCAGAAACCAGAAGCACTAAATCCTGGGGGGGGGGGGGAGAAGGGGCTAGAGAAGTTGACAGTGGTTTGTGACTGAAGTTTGGAAGCAGCAAAGAACAGAGAAACTTAGGTAGGATAAATTCTTTACACTTCCTTTTTCACACTTGATCACACTTTGAATTACTTATGAGCCTCCTTCCTGGTGAGATCCAAGTACCATGAGCTCAGGATTCACATGTGTCTGCTCACTGCTGTGAGCGCAGTTTGGAGTACAGTCCAGCATATAATTGGCCTCGATGAATGTCCATGGAAGGGGTCACAAGGAGAATTCAGAGACATTTCTATTGTTGACTATTAAGTTAAAAATTTTCAGGTGTAAAAACTACACCCAGCAATGTAGTAGGAACTTACCTAGAGATGATCAAACCAGTATCGCTGTCTCTCTAATGATGTCACCTGAGTGTGAAAAAGTGATGACAGGTGAAGGGGAGAGCGAGCAGAGACCTTCCCAGCCGCTGGAATGCTTCCAACAGCAGAAGCAGCCACTTAACCTGTTTTTGACAGGGACGTTGAAGGTTGAGGGAGGTCAGGACTGAGAGAGGCTCCTAATTTCCCAGCACAGGTGTGATGTCTCATTGGTAGGATGAATGAACACAGAGGCAGCATGAAGTAGCAGGAATACAGATCCAGGTTCTGCATTTAAATCCTCTTCACCATGTACCCACTGGGAGACTCTCAGTTCCTTCTCTTAACCTCATTTTCCATAGCTTAAAACTGGGCTCATGGTGCTTGTCTTAGAGGGTTAATTAGCTATAATATACTTTTCAAAAAGGGCTAGCAAGTGGTAAATACTCAATAAAGGGTTACAAGTGATGCATGAGGAACATTCAAGAAGGCTAGATACTTTCTTCTGGATTACAGGTTTTAAACAGTGTGTTTAACCTGGAGTGCATGGAGTACCAGGAAATACAAAGGTGGAATTCAGCTGATCCTTGAAGCCCCAGAAATTAAATATAAAGTGGTACGTGTGCATGCACATCTTTTTTCTTGTAAAGAATCTATAGCTTTCGTGAGAACCTTAAAAGACTCTCAGAATGAAAGCAGGTTAAGAACCTTCGGTGGCTTTCAAAGTGTTTGCTTCCTCTTACATGTTTCTGGAATAACTGAATGACTCTCAAAACCAAGCTTTTTCTGGGCCTGCTCAAGAGTCCTGCATTTTATACAGAGCAGTACAACCTTCCAAAGAGGCTTTTATTATATGGAAGCAGCAGGATCACAAGGATATGACTGGAATTTCTAAGGTAGAAATGCATCTCAACTTCAGCTATTGTACTGGAGTCCTTATCCCTTTACATCTTTTCCTTTGTCTTTCTGCCATAATAGATGGCCAAGGGAGGCCACTAGAGTGTTTTACTCTTAACAAGCAGTCACTTCATCTTAGAATAGCAACAACAACGAAAGTCATCCTGGCTGGATGAACTGGGAGAGCCCAGACAAAGCCTGATTCTACCCCTCAGCAGCCCAGATGAGTGTGGGCAGCCTGGCAGTCTCCAGGGAAAGGGAGCCAAATGTCAAACAAGCCACTCAACTCTCTAAGTCTTCGTTTCCTTATATATGAAAAAAGGATGATATTAATAAGCCCTCCTTCCTCGGGCTTCTGTGAGAATTAAAAAGGAAAGTAATTGTAAGCCATCTGGTAAGCACCCAACACAGATTATCTCATAAATATTAACTATTAAATATCCTCTTTGATGTTAGGAAGAAAAATGACTCTTTGTCTGGTCTCTAAACCATAGCTTTTACCTAGAGATTTATTTGGGGCCGCCAATATTTTTCAGCCTCTTAAGGTAATTATTTAGTGTCCAAATAAAAAACAATGATAAAAACACTTGGGAAAACTGTTGAAAAAGTGTCTGAGCAGCAATTTTCAAGAAATCTTGCCTTCATGTCCAATATTCTGAGATGCAAGAGAGGATCAAGTTAAAGGAAGCAGAACCAACCTAAAAGAAAATCACCTGGAAAACCTAAATATTAATGATTCAACACAAATTTTTCATTAATTCAGTTAAACATTCAGCATATATAGCATGAGAAGCACTATGCTAAGCATAAAGATACATGATGACCAAGAAGTACAGTCCTGTTCTTTGGCCATTTGTCTAGAGGGGAAGACAGACACGTACATCCAAGCTGTACCAGAGGTGGTGTGATGTAGGAGATGGGGAGGAAGGTGTTTAGCAAAGGCCCGAGTTGAGTCTGGAAGGATAACAGATGTTTAATGGGTCAAGAAAGGGGAAACAATATCTCACTGAGATATGAAAACATGAAGATGACAAGACATATAGCCATTGGACATTTTAAAGTTATGCAGGTCAGTCAGCAGGGCAACCAGCGAGAGGAAATCTTTGCTGAACATACCCCTCCTACCCAACTCCTGCACCCCCAGAAGGCAGAGTCCACATCATGTATAAACCTGGGAATCACAGCCAGCAGCTTGCACTTTTCCCCAGGACCATTAAAAGATTTGGGGTCTTTTGTTTTGCTTTTTTGGTGGTACTAGGGATTGAACCCAGGGGTGCTCTACCACCAAACTACACCCCCAGCCCTTTTAATTTTGAAACAGGGTCTCGCTAAATTACAGTTGTCTGGCCTTAAACCTGCCATCTTCCTGTCTCAGCTTCTCATGTACTGGGATTACAGGCATGTGCCACCACACCCAGCTTATGACAAGGGGTGCCATGGCTTTGATGGCATGGCTTCTAGCAGGGAGTTACAAGATTTGATTTTGTCTACTTGTTCTTTAGAAAGAGCACTCTGGCAGTAGTAAGGATGGACTGGAAAGTGAGACTGGGGGCAGCCGTTTTAGAAGTGACTTGTGAAGAGTAAAACATGGAGGGTCTAAACTAAAGGAGGAAAAGAAGAAAGATAAACAGGTCAGATAAGAGGCCTTGGTGACTGATTTGGTGAAGGAGGGAAGGGAGAAGGTCATATGGAGATTATTCCCTGGTTTCTGGCTTGGGGATGTGGAGGGAGGATATGGCCTTCAGAGAAAACAGTTGGGGGAGGAGATATCTGCTGCATCTGCTTGCACAGCGCTCGCTCTCTCTCTCTCTCTCTCTCTCTCTCTCTCTCCTTTTCTTTTCTTTTCTTTTCTTTTTTCTTTTCTTTTTAAAAAGCACCCCGTCCAACTCTCCTAAGTGGGAAGGTCATAAGGTGTAGGAGGGTTCTGCTGACCACCTTCCCATTCTCTAACCCCACCCTCACCCCTGCCCCACTCCTCCTACCTCCTCAGACCTCCCCTTCTAAGAGACTCCAGTACTGTGCACGTGATCAAAACTGAGACACATGGCATGGTCCAAATTTTGGCCATAGGAGCTGGATCAGGCCTGTGCATGTGTTCAAAGTGGTCTAATTAGAGTGAATCCTGAATTTTTCTCTTTTTCTGTTGGGATTAAGTCTAAAGCTGCTGATGGCCACTTTGCCACCGTGAAAAAGCACGGAAATCAGGAATGGATCCTTTCTAAACTTCTCCTTTACAGAAACCAGCATTTGCCCCTTCCTACTAGAGTAAGTATAAACTGGTTTTCTGTCAGAATGAACAATCATGACAAATACAAGGAATAAAGAAGACTGTGCTTCAAAAAGAAAAGATGAGTTTATTTTTATGAGTAGTGAATTTAAAAAAAACCTACATTACTATGACAAGAGTGCCTTAAAACATTTACATCTACAAAAGGCACTTAGGGATTTTATAGCAAACTCTACCCTGAATAATGAAAAGCCAAACCAGCCTGTTTTAGAAAATGTTACTGCACCAGATAATGGCACATTCACTCATTCAATTAACATTTATTGAGTATCTTCAGGGTTCTTAGGCTTGTGCAATAAAAACTGTAAAAGTGTATGCTTGGGCTTGAGCTGGTCCGTCCAAGGCCCTTCCATAAAGAGCAGATGTGTACGCTGTTCAGACTAATTGTGTGAAGTCAGAGAGGCCAGGTGTTTCTGTCTGGCCCAACAGCTGCACTTGGTGCTAAGGATACCACCTGAATTTCAGCCTGACTGTCTATAAAACGAGGCTGATGAAGCAGCAACTCAAATGAGCCCTTAGGTGAAAGACAGAACAGAATGTGTTTAGAATTCCTGTCCCCTCTAATAAAATGTCCACTAACGTTTATGGAGGAGCCTGGATGAGGCATCCTGCCAGGCCATCTTTTCTCTTTGCTGTCCATGAGAAAATCCCACTGTCTGCATGGGTTTAACTGATCTTAATGCATCTACATCTCACCATAAATATGCCTAAGTTGTTGCCTCCTTCCCTGCCTGTTTCCTTGTGGTTACATCCAAGGGTCCACGTGTGGTGGGCATTTCTTGGTTTGGCCACCCTATGTCCATCCCCACTTCTGCTAGTGGTGCTCATGTCCTTTGAGAAAGTACTAACTGCCCATAGTGCGCTATCTTGCTGGGGCCTCAGTCAACGCTTCTGGTTCAGGAGTACACATGCCACTCAACTTGACCTGGACAGAGTACTCCAAAGCAGACCTCCAGGTGTGCCTCAGGAGAACAAACATCAGTTCTCCTACCAGACTGCCAGAGCAGTTGTTTCCATCCTGAGAGTGTTGATCTGCCTTCTCTTGAACATCTTAGGTATCTCCAATACCACATTTTGTTTTCTGTTGCTTTACAACTAAAGACACTTAACTATACACAATAGTCCACCACAACTCAAACAGTGAACAATAGCTAACATTCATAGCATACTCTGAGAGTATAAAGTACTTTCACCTTCCATTTATCTCTTTTAATCAGCCTTTCTGGAACTGAATTTTTCTCCTCCCCCAAAATAAATCACTTATTGATTTCTCTATTTCTCAGAACAGCACAATCATTCTTTCAGTCACTTAGGTTTTTTAAAATCTCAGAATAATTCTGACTCTATGTTTTCACTAACCCCTATAATCAGTCACCTAATCCTAAATATGGGACCTTCCAGATCGATCCCTGCTTCCCATTTTCCCTGCTTCCATCTTGGTCAGAGCCTTCCCCTTCTCCCAAGCATGCTCTGCTGACTGTGCAACCGGCCTGCTGTCTCCATCCAATGCTACTGTCAGAAGGACATGATTATCAATGTCACTCCAATTCGAATCGTGGTTTAAAGGACAATGGTTTATTGGGAAATTCCTTAACCTAAATTCTGGGCTTTCCATAAGCAAACACTAGCTCTCTCTCTCGATGCATTCCACTATTCCTCGGTAGACTACATCTCTTAGAAACAAATCTCTGTAAATTTATAGTAGTAGCAGATGATGTAGTAGTAGTAGTAGTAGTAGTAGTAGTAGTAGATTGACCCCCCTAAGGGGGGGAGATACTTTTTGCAGCTCCTTTCCATTTTAAGGGAGTCTTTCTACACTCCTTGAATCTGGGGTGATCTTATGATTGGATACGGCCAATGGGAGAACAGCTAATGTGATACAAGCAGAGGCTTATAAGTCCCTTTGGCACTGGTGGCTATTCTTTTGCAGCTTATCGAACACTGTTTGGCTGCCATGTAAAGTAGCTCAGGCTGGTTTGCTGGAGAATGAGAGGTACAGGTGCCAGTCACCTGTGCACCTGGCCAACAGGCTGTTGGGCATGTGAGTGATGCCATCCAAGATCATCCCACCAGCTAACTGATGATGCCTGCGCAAATAAAACCAGAATTAGCATAAGCACCACCGAGTTGAAGCCAGACCAAACTATTCACCAAAAGAATCAATGCACTATAGTAGTTGTTGTAAGCAACTAAATTTTGGAGTGATCCCATAACTGATCAATGGGTAACTGATAACATATCTAAGCAGATTTGGTCACTTTCTCCTCTAAATTCCTTTTCGACTACTATTTAATATTTTGGACACTCAATTATAAAATGTTTCATGTAGAAAATTAATTGTATAATTATTTAATTTTATATGTCTCTCACTTCTCCCCTTTTAAGTTCCTTGTGAAGAGATGGGAACTTTGTGTTTTTATATTCCACATAGGCACAAAGTGAATACCCAATAACTATTTAACAGTAAACTAGTACTTTTTAGGGACCAGCTATCAATCATATTAGTTAACAATCACCATCTCAACACACATTCCAATCATTAATTTTAAAAGCTTAAAAAAAGAGCTGATAAGATCTAAACCACAAGCAAGACATGGTGGTGCACACCTGTAATCCAAGTACTTGGCAGGCAGAGACAGAAGGGTTGCAGGTTTGAGGCCAGCCCCAGCAACTTGGTAAGACCTTGTTTCAAAATAAAAATGAAAAAGGGCTGAGGGTATAGCTTGGAGGTAGAATGCCTCTGAGGGGTTCAATCCCCAGTCCAAAAAAAAAAAAAAAGGCAAACTACAAACCATAAAATCTAATTATCTAACTGCAAAATAATGCACAGTATATATTTAAGCAAACAATTTCTGGATTCATTATCAGTAAATTTCATCCTGCAAGTGAATCTACATGCCAGTCAATGGGGCAAAAGGAAACTAGTATATGAGGATAAGTGTTCCACAGAAGCAACTATTTGATTTTCACCAGGATATTGTTTTTCTCCCAAGACACGTATTTCTCCTATGTGGTTTACAACTGTAACCTGAATGATTGCCAAAAACTAGGCTTTTATTCTAAGCTTGTCGCTGATTCTCTTGTTGCTCTTCAATTAGATTTTGCATTTAAAAGAGAAAGTCCCTTGTGTTTCTTATAATGATGCACCTGCTTCTTGGGAGATTTCCTCTTTTGACAAGAAATGCCTTAAATCTGGCAAGAAAAATGGCTCCAGGCTTTCTCTGATAATATCAAAGATCATTTGTTTATATTAGATGTTTGTGTGGGTTTCCCTTCTCTTAAAAGCAATGAAGTACTTCTACATTTTTTTCCAAAACAACAGCACAAAGTTTCTTGGCCTCTATTCTGTATTTCCACAGTACACCTGCACCGGAACCAATGCTTGGAATTAGCAAAGCCGTGACATGGTAGACAGAGAAATTCACTTGCTTTAGTCATTTCCTTTCAGGTATCAACAAATGGTAAATGTCAAATTAATGAATGTAGCATCATTTCAAAACTACTATTTTATAAACTTTCTTCATGGAATGCTCCCTTGGGAGATGATGGTTATATTCAAAATTATATCTCTTCTTTTTAAAACCCCCCTAATATTTTATTTCTGTTAAAAGATCCTTAAGAGAAGCATCATCTTTTTCTTTCTGATAGACCTGTAAATTCATACGTATTTGATTACAGGTAATCCTCTGCTAATACTCCCTTCCAGGGAGACTTCTGTGATCAGTACCAGAATATCACACCTTTTTCTAACGGTTTTAAGGGCGTTTAAAAAATGTCTCCCTGCACTCTATCACGCTGAATGTAATTTAATATTGAGTTGCATCAGAAATAGCCAATAGACATTGTCTCCCAGGTGTCTACATATTAGCATACTGCTTTCCTACACCTCGTTCCCTTCGCTTTTTAAAAATTTCAATACATACAAATGAAATGCAGATTCTAACCTATTCCCAACTGGGATATCTTCTCCATAATAAGAGGAATCGGTTTTTGCCTTCCTGCAGATTCAGCAATGAAAGTGAGTGGTGCTTGAAAATTCCGTGTTTAGAGTGACACCTTGGAGAACTGACATACTTTGCACACATGTAATCCTCATAAACCTCCCCCGACGGCCCTTATTTCATTGTGCAAACTGCACCCTGGCTGGGCTCCATGGCACGTGGTGTGTGGTGACACTGTCTGCAGGTCTCCCTTCCTCCAGTCTCTTTGATGGACACTTGTCAGTAACAGCCAAGGCAAGCGGGGCGGGGGGGGGGCCCTCCAACAAGTGAAAAAGGGGGCATGGGGAGCAATGCTTCCTTAATTAACTTTCCCAAGGAAAGCAATGTTCCCACAGGAAAAAACAACACGTTTCCACCCTCCTAGCGGTCCATTGAAAATGAGCAACAATGCTGCTGCCTTTTTGTTTCCTAAAGACTTTCTTTGCTGTGAGCAGTAGCGTGTTCCTCAAAGAATGCTAGTATTTCCTGTGGAAACTGTATGGCTGCCAGAAATGGCTCATAATTTTCCCTCTTTTCTTTTCGCAAAAATGAAATCAACAAAACGTGGCATTTGACAATAGCCAAAATTGAGTTCACGCCACTTACCACCTGCAGATGAAAGTCGCCTCGGGGAAGGCCGAGGGAGGGACGTCGCTGCTGAGATGGACTCAGGACAGCGCCTGGAGGCGCTCGGAGCCGGGCCGGAGGGGCCGGGCGAGGTGCTGGGGCGAGGGCTCCCCGGCGGCAGCACACCAGGTGTCCGCCCCCCGGCGTCTATTATTACCCTCCCTGCCTCCGCTATCAGTGACACTTCACCCTGCTGGCATCAGCTCTCGGGAGCCGCTGCGCTGCCCATCCCTGCCGCCCTCCGATGCCCGCGATGCGAAGCGGCAGCAAGAATAAAAACCACACGACGCGCGCAAACGAAAAGAACCACCCTCGGGAGAGCCAGGCGGGAGCGGTTTCCCCTTCGCGGGGCGCCGCCGCCTCGGTTACTATAGCGACCCCCCACCCCCGACCCCCTCGGCCGGGCTGCGGGGACTCGCCGCACAAAGGGGGCCGGGCCACCCCGCCGGGTCGCGCGGGGCAAACTTGGACCCGGCCGCCCTCGCCTCCCCGCCGCGCCCGCTGGGGACCTGGACTCACCGGGGCGCGGAGCGCGCGGCCGCTCGGGGGCGCGGAGGGGCGCGGAGGGGCGCGGAGGGGCGCGGAGGGGCGGACGGACGGGCGGACGGGCGGACAGACCTGCAGACAGACCGGCGGACAGACCGGCGGACAGACCGGCGGCGGCGGCGGCAGCGCGGGAGCGCGGGAGCGCGGGGCGGGCGGAGGCGCGGCCGCGGCCCCTCTACGTCACAATGCGGCCGGCGGGGACGCCGAGCGGGAGCCCGGCCCGACCCCCCGCGAGCCCCCCGCGCCCCCCGCGAGCCCAGGGAGTCCCCCGGAGCCCCCCGGAGCCCCCCGGAGCCCCCCGCGCCCCCGATCTCCCCGCGAGCCCCGGGGGCCCCCTCGATCCTCCGCAAGACCCCG